>CAKAOI010026752.1:0-71787 GCA_916701655.1 Sebastiscus albofasciatus
TTGGGCTCTATTAACCCTCTAAAACTCTGCTCTACCTCCAGTGTTTGGGCTCTTTTAACTCTCTAAAACTCTCCTTTACCTCCAGTGTTTGAGCTCTTTTAACCCTCTAAAACTCTCCTTTACCTCCAGTGTTTGGTCTCTATTAACCCTCTAAGAGTCTCCTTTACCTCCAGTGTTTGGGCTCTTTCTCCTCCTCTGTCTTCTCCCTCCTCCTGTCTTCATCATCTTCTTCATCTTCCTCTCATCAACCACCGTGTTATCCCTCTAAAACTCTCCTTTACCTCCAGTGTTTGGGCTCTAAAACTCTCCTTTACCTCCAGTGTTTGGGCTCTATTAACCCTCTAAAACTCTCCTTTACCTCCAATGTTTGGATCTAAAACTCTCCTTTACCTCCAGTGTTTGGGCTCTATTAACCCTCTAAAACTCTCCTTTACCTCCAGTGTTTGGTCTCTATCAACCCTCTAAAACTCTCCTTTACCTCCAGTGTTTGGGCTCTATTAACCCTCTAAAACTCTCCTTTACCTCCAATGTTTGGATCTAAAACCCTCCTTTACCTCCAGTGTTTGGGCTCTATTAACCCTCTAAAACTCTCCTCTACCTCCAGTGTTTGGGCTCTATTAACCCTCTAAGAGTCTCCTTTACCTCCAGTGTTTGGGCTCTTTCTCCTCCTCTGTCTTCTCCCTCCAGCCTCCAGCAGCTAGCCTCCTCCATGTGTGTCCTCATGAGTCTCTGTGGTTCAGTAGATAGCAACAGCTTCTTCTTGCTTTTGGTTATTATATTTAAACATGATCCTGACTGATATAACTGTCTGTTTTTAGTGGATGAGGTAGCTGCTTCAACACTAAATACTAGTGATTTATCTGCACATGTTAGTCAACAGGTGTCTTCTGAATGGATGGTTAGTAATATCTGGCATAGTTGTAGTTATTATGGATCATAATGTATGAATATTAGTGTCTAGATTAACCAGGATCATGTTTTAGAATAGAATAGAAACTCTGTGCACACATACAAGTTGTTTTCAATGTTACTAACATACAGAACAATTTACATGAAAATAGAAATAGACAAAAACAAAACAAGGACAACAAAGCTGGACAAAGACAGGCAAAAATAAACTATTATTATTATATCAAAAATAGGTAAATGTGTGAAATATATGTGTAACAAAGCAACAACATAAATATGTAAAAGTTTCCTGTAGATTGTAAACAGTGCAAAGGAATAAATATCGACTGAATAAAGTAGTAGATTACTTTATATCGGGTATGTCAATCGATATACTTTGATTAATGTTAAAACGATAGGTAGCTGCTTCAACACTAAATACTAGTGATTTATCTTCACACGTTAGTCAGCAGGTGTCTTCTGAATGGATGGTTAGTAATGTCTGGCATAGTTGTAGTTATTATGGATCATAATGTATGGATATTAGTGTCTAAATTAACCAGGATAAATTGCATGAATGTTTTAGAATACAATTAATCTGACTCCGGTTTGAAGTTGCTAATGTAATGTTGGGTTTGCCTTCTCATCATAACATATTGATGTGTGCTCTCAGATAAAGGGGTCTTTCTTTCCTCTGCTGCCTTCAGAGCTGATTTGACTGTAATTAGACTGGAATGTGACTTTCCTGCTGAGCTGTTTCAGGGTGACGCTCCTCAGTAAAACGCTCTGTGTTTAGTATTTTGAGCTGTTATCATGGAGGGTTTTCTGTTATTGACGGTCTTGTTTAAGTATTTCTTCTATAAAGTATGACTACAGTATTAATACCAGGCTGTGTGATGGTAATACTCCTCTTTATAGTCTGAATGTTTACTGTACATTCTGAGTGAGAGTCTCTAATCTATAGTGAACCACTTACAGTGCCTCCTTTCTTCGTCCAGCTGCATGATTGGCTGTCAATGAGCCAATCAGGGCTCAGATTTCCATGTTTTTATGTGCATTCATGGCTGCTGAGAAGTGAGAAGACAGAAAATAGAAGAAATAAACCGAGTCTTGTGTGTAAATGCTATTTATTTGTCTGTGTGTGTTTGTTTCCAGGCACCGCCGTCCATGGTCAGCACAGAACAGAGGCAGCATGCTGAACACATATTCCTCTCCTTCAGGAAATCCAAATCCCCCTTTGCCATCTGCAAGCACATCTTAGGTAACTAACGTAATCATTCAACCTGCACAGCTTCTTTTTGACCTGCATGATTTTTTATAAACATGAATTTATCATACGTGTCTACGATCCTTACAGATAATCTGTTTCTATTTTTGACATTGTGTATATTTTATATTTTCTTTCTTTCCTACTTTGTACTTTGCAACTGCTACACAACAATTTCCCTCAGGATAAATCAAGTTCTATCTTATCTTGTTTTTACAGTTCAGACATCATACACAATCAACACTTTGAATTAATTTAAATAAAAAACGTTCATTATAACCTTTATGAAGGTGGATTAATTACAGTAATGTTTGCCGTCATGTAGAAACTTGGGCTGTCAATCGATTACAATAGTTAATTGTGATTAATCGCATGATTGTCCATAGTTAATCACGATTAATAGCACATTTTTTATCTGTTCAAATGTACCTTAAAGGGAGATTTGTCAAGTATTTAATACTCTTATCAACATGGGAGTGAGCAAATGTGTTGCTTTATGTAAATGTATGTATATATTTATTACTGGAAATCAATTAACAACACAAAACAATGACAGATATTGTCCAGAAACCCTCACAGGTACTGCATTTAGCATAAAAAATATGCTCAAATCATAACATGGCAAACTGCAGCCCAACAGGCAACAAAAAAGCTGCAAAAAATTCCACTTTTGCTGGATTTTTCATACTGTTTTCACATTATTTACGCAACATGCAATTGCATGTATATGTAAGTAAATGTACTGACTCACAAAGCAGAATTTTCCCAGAAATTTAACCCACTTTTCTTTATCTTTCTTCCTCCTTGTATTTCTCTCCTCTCACCTCCCTTTCTGGTCTCCTCTCCAGAGACCAGTAAGGTGGACTATGTGCTGTTCCAGGCAGCCACCGCCATCATGGAGGCGGTGGTGCGGGAGTGGATCCTGCTGGAGAAGCCCAGCATCGAGTCGCTGCGGGCGTTCCTCCTCACCTACGTCTTACAGAGACCCAAGTAAGAAAAAAGAGAAGACGCATAAGTAGGGTTCAAACCCCAAAGGGGTAGTACGCAGGACTTAGCAGGAAATAGGCCAAAACTCAGGTTTTCTTATAGCAATCCTGATTAAACTCAGTGGAGACATCCGGCACTATACACTGAACACCAGGTTTCATTGACATCTGATAAAGGTGAAATGGCAGGACGTTGAGCGTGTAGTTAATTAAATACTGCATACATTGTATGAACAAGTATGTGATTGGTCTTAACACCTTCTCTAGACAGAAGTTAAAGTGATTTGATCAGCTTTGTGAAGCCTAAAAACCTGCTCGTTGCTACTTGCCGCTTAGATTTTGGCAATTGAGCTGCTTCCTTGTGTTTGCAGAGAAAGGGTTTGAACCTGTAATTGCCACTTGCAGCTATATTTAAAACTGTGTGTGTCATACAGGTCTCAGGAAGTATGTATGACATTTATAGACCTCCACTGGTGAGTGGTGGGATTCATCAATATACTTCATCTCCCGTTACATAAGTCTAAAGCACAAAATGATGTAAATCAGGAGCCTTTAATGTCATAAACAAGCCTTTCAAATACCACAGACATATTAAGGTCTTCTTGGTGATATAAGCAGTAGTTAATTTGTTTGTGCAGTAATATTGATGCTATTTGAAAATTGTTTTTCTCCAACTAACTGGATTCCTGAAATGCTTTGCCGTCCTTTTTCTGAGAACATGTTTTTATCAAATAATTGAATCTTTTATGCGTTGGACAGGGTCATCAGCAGGTCCTCATACTTGGGAAGTCTAAGCTGATGCTCATAATCATGTTTCTTCTTGTGTCCACTCATAACAACAACAAGAGGTCAGAGAAGAAGAGCTCAGGCTAATTTGATATTTACAAGTTACAGAAACTGGAATCCACCAAAAGTCTCTGACCCGGAGCAGCGACAGGTTACCAAAACTCTGTTCAACAAACAAGCCAGAAGCATTTCGACCGTTTGAGTAGACGAACGCAAAAAATGCAACTTTTCCATGTGATACAGGCCAAAGACAATAAGCTGCAGCTGGGATTGAACCCTCAGACACAACATTTCTCTTTCACTTTGTTTTTCTTGCTGTTCTGAGTCCCGGCTGGTGTTCAGTGTTGTTGCACTTATTATAAGTCTCTCTGGATCAGAGCATTGCTTTAAAGGGATAGTTTGGATGTTTTAAAGTGGTGTTGTATGAGGTACTTCTCTATAGTCAGTGTGTTACGCCCTCAGTTTGGAGAAACAGGAGTACCAGCACGGGAGCAAAGCAATGTTCTGCTGTGGATGAGGGCAGCAGCTAAACACATTTTAGACACCTAAAAATATCAATATCAGTTTAAGTGTACACTATATTTAGATAGTTTTCACTGCTCATACAGCCCTTTCTGACGGGGAACTGAAGCCTTTATCTATGCTCTCTTCACAGCCACCAGACTCCATTGACAAAAACAGTCATTTTACCTCGCAGAGCCCTGGAGTCGCTGGTCTACCGCTGCCTCGATCAGTTAGTCTGTTTGTGTTATTGTGTGACTTTGGTGTTTTAAAGGGTTAGTTCAGATTCACCAAAGTCACACAATAACACAAACAAACTAACCGATCAAGGCGGCGGTAGACCAGAAACGTTTGTTTTCTGCGAGGTAAAATGACTGTTTTTGTGAAAGGAGTCTGGCTTGCGGCGAGCTGCCGTGCAACGCGTATGTAAAGCTGCAGTGGCTGCTCCCAAGCTCAGCGTCTTGTGGCTGTTTGATTCTGCGCCGAAGTGCGGCCAAACGGTGAAGTGCGGTCAGAGAGGACCCGAAGCCAATCAGTAAACAGATTCTGTGACATGTTGACTTATGTTACAAAGAATTTCTTCCCGACTGAACACGCCTCCCAGCTGCAGAACAGTGTCATTATTATGGTGAGCTGCACTTTGCCGCTGCCTGGTGTGAAATCGGCTTTAGGTGTCTAAAATCTGTTTTGCTGCTGCTCCCGTGCTGGTACTCCATCTACTGTAGGTAATACAGTGACTATGGAGAAGTACCTCATACAACCACACTTCAAAACAATCCAAACTATCCCTTTATAATAACCAACCACCTCCTCTGTTTCCCTCCAGTCTCATGAAGTATGTCCGTGAGCAGATCCTGTTGGCGGTGGCCGTCATCGTGAAGAGGGGCTCTCTAGACAAAAGCATCAACTGTAAAAGCATCTTTCACGAGGTCGGACAGCTCATCAGCAGCGGGAACACCACAGTGGTGAGAAAGATTTACAGATGTATCATGATATTATGTTTTGTGATACTGTATAGATTCTTCAAAACGCTGTATCGATTTTTAATTAACCTCTTAAAAATCCGACGACCCACCGTCAAGCCCGGCCGCTATTTGATCTTTTGGAGGTTGTAGCAGGCTCTCACTTAAAGCTAGAGTGAAGATACTGGCTTCATATGAAACTAGAAAACCTAAAGGATCCATTGGTACCAACTTGTCATGAAGGAGGTTAAATAACGCTCCAAACTTATTCTAAATTTTGGAGAGGAAAAACTGTCATGTCCATTTTCAAAGGGGTCCCTTGACCTCTGACCTCCAGATCAGTGAATGTAAATGGGTTCTCTGGGTACCCACGAGTCTCCCCTTTACAGACATGCCCACTTTATGATCATCACATGCAGTTTGGGGCAAAAAACATTTTTTTTTGCATGCAGTATAAATGTGTTATTTTTGCCTATTTTAAAAATGTGACTAAAACAGTTTTCCTAAAATTAGATTTTAAAAAATCACAATATATCACCTTACTTACAGCATCACAATAAGCTGAATCGTTAACCCTGTATCATGATGCATATCGTATCGCCAGATTATTGCCAAAACACAGCCCTAGTGTGAGTACATAATGTATCTGAAACATGTAATGGATCATTGCTCAGGTATATTCCATCACCGATTTAGAAGAGAAGAACAAAAACCGTTACCCAAAATACAGAGGAAATGGTAGAACTTGTATTTAAAGCATGAGCCGAACACTTGTTAACAAAACTGGGTTAAAGCTGTGACCATATTTATTATATTTGTGACTTTATGGATCACATTGTGTCCTGGTTACAGACTTCCTGCATGAGATCTGGCTCTGATTACAGAGAGCTCAGTCTGGAAATAAAAAAATGGCACAAAGGCCGCACTGGAGGAAAAAACAAAGAAGAAGCTCCAGGCGTGTTCCTGTGGTTAGAAGAAAGTTTAATATCAAGTTTCCTCATGCAATCAAATCAATTTTGTGTACAAGTTCTGTCAAAGTGCATTTTCATTCTAACATGGTGATGTGAACTTTATGGGTGACCTTACGGTACCATCACGCTGGTGAAACATCGCTGCACGAAGGGAAAGTATTTATGATGTTTGTAATACTATATTGACATTGACTTTGTCTCAGTGCTTCTCTATTATAAAACAAACTGGGCTTCTCCTCTTAATCCAGTAGAGGGCACTATTCCATCTGTTTCCTTAACTAAAACCCAGAACTAGAAAAGAACAACTGTGGAGGGCTGAGAGCAGGTGATTCCACTGACAGGAGACAGGAGGAAGTGATCAGTGAGGTCACCTAATGTCAAATGTTTCTCTTCTAAACTACATTCAGAGTGTGAACCACAGAGGGCAACATCCATTTACAACTGGAAGATCAGATATAGTAGCTTGTAAGATACAAACCGACACACAAAGCGACGCAAAACACTGATAAACAGGAATAAAAACACAGCAGTGAACAACTGCAGAGCGCCGTCACTGTAACAGAGTAATAGACTAATGGACGTAATGCAAATGTAAGGTGATTAGAAAGTAATTATAAAGTAAAAACAGTGCAAGAATAATGATTACTATGGAGAAGTTGCTGTAAGCCAGCACTAAGGAGACAGGACAACTAAGTCATCAGCGTACATCAGATGGTTAATATTACTATCACCGCCTACCATACATCCAGTCAAACCCCATTGGTCACTAGGAAGGGTGCAAATATACTCTCAAGCAGTCTAGCTTGCATGGTTTGATGTGAATAATCAATTAGTCTGATTTAACTACAAATAATCAATCAACCGTTGAGTGATTTATCAAGAACAAAATGATAATATTCTGGTTCCAGCTTCACAAATGTGAGGATTTGCTGCTTTTCACAGCTTCATTTATAATTCTAAATTTAATATCTTTGGATTTTGGACTGTTTTTTTTTTAGTATTTTATGACATTTAAAATAATTAAGGGATTAATCACTAGTTAGTTACAGCCGTAACAGCACCCTAAAAATTGAGAGATTGTGTCTTATAAATGTAACTATGGTTACTGTAACTACTAAACGTTTTAGGACTAGCTCTATTCTTGAATGAAGTGTAATTATGGAGGATGGAGCCTGCCAAAATAGATACATAAATGACCCGATAAATAAACAAATAAATAGAGATAAATAAAGGGAAAATCATACAGAAATAAATAAATACATACATACATTTAATAATTAATAAATATTTAAAAATGAATTTAAAATAAATAAAAAGTACATGCAGAAATAAAATCAAAAGTAAAAAAAACATCTAAAAGGGAAAATTGAATAGAAGAGTGGATAGATAGGAGAATTAATACAAATGTGAATAAATAAAGAAGCTAATTAAAACAAATATCAATTTACACATTTTATCAATTAATTAATGCCTACATTTATTTTTAATATTATTTTTGGTAAATTTAATCTATTTATCAAGTTATTTATTTTTGATTTTGGTTGGTTCCGTCCTCAATATGTAATAACCTGTGATGTTTTTACCTTCTTACCAGAGATCATTTATCCATGTTTAGATTGTTAGAGTTGTCATTTTTCCAAATAATGGATGTCTGATGTGCACCAGAATGAAAATATATCTATAATGTCTCCAATTCCATACTACATACCAACACTACACAGTAAACAATATACTCTAGTATATACTTTTACAGTTAGTGTACCAAGAAAATCAATGTACTATACAGGAAATGATGCAACATGGGCGCTGACAGAAGTCGATTTCATGCTGACTCTGGAGCGTCACAACCAAGTAATCCTCACAAGAGAGAAAACAAAATGTTGCTCCAAAGATTTCACACTAGTTCTTGTTTTGTTAGATCTTCACTGAGCTGTCTCACCACCAACCGCAATGCGTTTTAATGCTTTGCAGCTGCTCCTTTTCCATTGTGTGCTGCATTGTGGGAAAATACTGTACATCAATGGCACACTCAAAAATCAAGCTGCGTACTAGACAGTGCTTGAAGTAGAAAAAAACAAGTGCCTTATTCACATGTTGGCGCCGGTATCTACCGGTATCAGCAATATTTTGCTCCTATTTATTTATTTATTTATTTATCTATCTATCTATCTATCTTTGGTTATGCATCTTCTATAGTAGGCCTGTAATTCTCCAAAAATAGAACATACAATGGGAACATTATAGGGTTAAGGTGGTGTGTTTGTATATTTACCCATAGTGTTAATAGTTAAAGTGATTTCCTGTGTTATTTGCAGCCTATAGCATCGCTCTATAATATATAATGGGATGCCTATAGCCTGGAATCAACAGCAGCTAACCAGACAGGCAGGTATGCGTGCAGAGCTGAGCTGTGAGAGCTCTTCATTCAGGTTTTAGGAGCAGCGTCGCAGTCAGGATGCTCCTAAAATGTGAACGTTTTTTACTTAAAACTATGCAATTTTACGTAAAAAAAAAGCTTAAAGACAAACCGTAATATATTTGAATAGTTATTTTATTATTTACACATACAGCAGCCTTCATCTGAACATTGAATTCTTTTAAATAATGTTCCCATTAATTATAATTGTTCACAGCTAAAAAAAAAAAAGTTAGGACAAACAGTTAAATAATTATTATATATCTATGATATAATAATAATTATAATATAATCTATTATTATTATTATAATTATTTTACAAAAAGGTACATGAAGGACGTATTTAATCAATAAATTCCAGCAGCGTCGTTCTCACCTCCTCCTCCCTCGCGCTGTGCTTTCGGCTCGTCTAGATGCTCTCCACATACGGCTTATGAGGGGTGGTGCAAAAACGCTGGTGCATGTGCCGTATGATTATGAATCTCCCAGAGAACCTGATATGGAGAGGCCAGAGAAAAGTACTGGCAGTTTGTGAGACGTGCCGGTATGCAAGAAAAAGTCACGGTACGCCAAGAAGTAAAATGTAGAAGTGTCAGTATGGCGTACTGGTGAGTACCGGCCCACTTCCAGCACTGATAATAGACTTGTTTTCTTCAGTAAACTTATTTTAATGTTGTAGTTTCACTAGTGTGACACACACACTCACTACTTGCTTAGAATTAGTATGAAGTTTGGAATTGGGACCAGTCTTTGTACATGATGCACATGAAGCCTCCCTCCTTCTTGGGTCTTGACTGATGACCGTTGCTCTAGTTTGACCTCAGTTTACCTTCTCTGCTGCAGCAAACGCTGGCGTGCTCCATCCTGACCGCTCTGCTCAGCGAGTTCTCCAGCTCCAGTAAGACCAGCAGCATCGGACTCAGCATGGAGTTCCACGGCAGCTGCAAGCGTCTGTTCCAGGTTTGTTCCTCCGCCTCACTTCCTGTTCTGTGTTTTCACGTGCCGTTAATTAATACTTTTATTCCTCAACTCATTCTTCTCCCATCCGTCCCTCGTTTCCAGGAGGACGGCCTGCGTCAGATCTTCATGTTGACCATGGAGGTGCTGCAGGAGTTCAGCCGCAGAGAGAACCTCAACGCCCAGATGTCATCCGTCTTCCAGCGCTACCTGGCTCTGGCCAACCAGGTCCTCTGCTGGAACTTCCTGCCACCCAATCATATCCTTTCTTTGTCAGAGGACGGCGGGGTGTCGGAACACCCGGAGAGGTCAGGATAACATAAATTTGGATAAATTCTGCAAAAGCATGGCGAGGGGAAAAACAGGTCAGTCCCAGTTCCATACAAAACAACACATTAAGTGCAGTTTATGGCTTTCCATTTCACATGTTGGCATATACATTTACAGAGTAATTATGCCTAGTTGGGTGCAGAATAAAATTTTAAAACTCAGACAATCCCAGTGGTATCATGTTTGTAGTTTTAGCCATCGACTTTTATTAGTTTGAGACATAATTTAACAGTTTAATTGCTGAAATCTGGCACCATGACACGCCAACAGTTATGTAAGCAGCAAAAAAAAAAAGCAGTCAGATGATTTTGCAGTAGGGCTGGGTTTCACCACTGATTTACCTTATTGATTTGACTCAATATCGATTTGATGAAGGATATTTCAGTTACAATACCAATTTTGCTGGAATATGAAAGAGATTCTCAGAAAACTAATGTTTTAAATTGTACAAGGAACCCTCTAACATGTTGCATTGTTAAAGATATCACTAATTACATTAACACACTACAGCAGAATTTTGTGCATCTTACATACGGCTTTGGTTTTGTCCAGCTCTTCTCTGCTTTTATAGTCATTTAAATCCGAAGAGCAGCCAGATATCTGCCTGAAGACTTGGCGTTGCCTTCAGTGGCAGTAGCTCCTGCCATGTTTTGATTCAACTGAGGTTCGCTAGTCTCTCATATAGCCTGATCTCATTGCGCGAAGAAACAAAAGGCTGAAGCTGAAGACTAAAGCATCCACGGGAAATGGCATATATTAATAAAAATCAATCTCTGGATTTTATGAATCGGTCGGCTCATTCAAATAAACCCAGCCCTATTTTGCAGATTTTAACTTTGACTTTGTTGGAGTGAAGTATCAAAGTCCTAATATTGATGGCTAAAAGTACAAAAATGAGGCCCAGCTTGTAAAAAGGTTTGTGTAGAAAAATTAAAATAGGTTTCCAGAGAGAGAAGTCTTTTTCACTTTGATAAAGCAGCAGATTTTAGGTCAAAAGAAGAGTGTTGGGGTTAGAAAAAGTCAGTGGAATGTCCTCCTAATTGTAGTAGTTTGTGAGTTTGTGTTCTTATTTAATAATAATAATAATAATAATAAACTTAATTTATATAGCACAATTCATGCATAAAATGCTACACAAAGTGCTGAACATAAAAGCAGATAATCATAACATTTATCTTAAAACAATAAAAACATAAAAATAAAATATATAGAATCAAAACAGCAGGATAAGATGAGATGAAGATTTTTTGTGTAGATGAGAATGCGTGTGTGTGTGTGTGTGTGTGTGTGTGTGTGTGTGTGTGTGTGTGTGTGTGTGTGTGTGTGTGTGTGTGTGTGTGTGTGTGTGTGTGTGTGTGTGTGTGTGTGTGTGTGTGGGGCGCTCTACAAATATGTGATACCCAGGAATGCATATCTGACCATCAGTTTTGCTTTGTAGTGAGGCACACATCCATATTATCTTTGCAGTTGGTCGCATTGTTGAGCGAACTTAGGCACTTAGTGTGTGTGTGTGTTTGAGTGAATGTGTGTGTGTGAGTGTGTGTGTGTGCACGGTCCAGGCTCATTACGGCCTAAATCCCACCCAGCCTGGCGTCTTCTCTGCCTGTCTGAGGGGATTGTGGAGTGGCGCTCTGCTGCCAGCCCGGGCCATGTATCACTTTCAAAGAGGTGTCTGTGTGTCCATCCGTCTCCGTATCATTCCAGCCGCCCGCCGCCACCCCCGCCTCAGCTTGTTGAGGCTCCCCTTGGTATGCCCGGCACGCTCGGTTCGATATGTGTGTGTTCTCAAAGACGCACTTTTAAGTTCTCTGCGTGTGTGTTATGAGCAGTCAGTTTTTATACAACAGTTTAATTTATTATCAGTGTCGGGTGTGTAGTTAACTGTACATGAGGTTGTAGCAGGATGCTGATTATTAAATATCTTTAATTCAGATACTAGAGGTCTTATTTTTCAGCGTTAATAAGTTTGCTACGATACGATTAGGTGTTGTGATTTATATGAATTACTGTAATATGTCTTTAATATGTCAGGGTGTATTAATGCTTCATGGCTTTTGTTTTTGGATGGTATCATTTTTGCATTAATGTGATTAAATACCTGGATTTGTTGGGTATTTATTTAAATTTATTAGGGTTATTTATATCTAGAAATCAGTTTACCGATATCAGGCTGATACCAACCAGTATTTTTCTCGTAAATTTATGAATTTATAATTTATCTAATTTGTTGTTTTTTTCTTGTAAATTTGCCACTTAAATCTCAGAGAATATCCAAGTTTTTTCTTGTAAATTTATGAATTTATATTCTCGCAAATTTGTGATTTTTTCTCGTAAATTTGCCACTTTAATCTCAGAATATCGAAGTTTTATTTCCTAAATTTATGATTTTATAATCTCTCAAATTTGTCATTTATGTTCTCGTGAATTTGCCACTTTAATCTCAGAATATCCAATTTTTTTTGTAAATTTATGAATTTATAATTTTGCAAATGTGAGTTTTTTCTCGTAAATTTATGACTTTTTAATCTTGCAAATTTGTGAGTTTTTCTTGTAAATTTGCCACTTTAATCTCAGAATATCCAAGTTTTTTTCTTGTAAATTTACAATTTTTTAATCTCTCAAATTTGTAATTTTTTTCTTGTAAATTTGCCAATTTAATATCAGGGAATACCCAAGTTTTTTTCTTGTAAATTTATGAATTTATAATTTTAATTTTTTTATCGTAAATTTGCCACTTTAACCTCAGAGATTATCCAAGTTTTTTTTTAATTTACGACTTTAATCTCAGATTTTTTTCTCTCGGAATATTACCCCCCTCCCCGGCTCTGTAATTATTATTCTTTTACCTACAATGGCTGTAATACGCCATCACAAAAAGAAGATAAAAAAAATAGATACAATAAAATAAAACAATGAGACAATATAACCAGTATGATTCAGAACACGTTAAAGTTTTATTTTTTACGTCTTAAATTGGTCACATTTTCACAGTTGCATTAAAGACTTTTAAGTGTGCTTGTCTGCAACCTGAATATACCCTCACAAAATCATTAAGTAGCTGGATAATTCATAAACAAACTGAGGCCCCAGAATACTATGGTTACCTGTAAATAGAGCTGTTAGTTCTCTGGTTTCTTGACGTTGATTGTCTCAGGTCATAGAAATAACACATGAATTCTCAAATCAAGTGGCGTTCTCCTTGAAATCCAGTGTGCATGTGAGTGCATGTAAAGCCTACAAGTGTCTGGGCTGCTGTTGAAAAGGAGAACAGATTGATGAAGGCCGCTGGGAGGCCTGAATGAGTGTGCCCGCCTGTCTGCAAGTGTCACAACACGGCTGTGTGATGCGATGCGAGCGCACGCCAGCGCCGGTATCAGGGGGCCTCTCCTTAATTGCGTGGCTGACAGCCGCCGCCTTTCACACACACGACAGCACACACTCCTCAAAGAGCCTTTTAAAAAGGCGTTTCTCTCTTAGACAAACCGAGCGGCATGCATGTCATCTGTCCTCGCCGCCGTCTGAACCCTTCGGCCCTGGTGTCATCTGGTGGAGGCACGCTCCCCGGGCGTCGGTGCGACACCGTGTCACTCCACACTGGGCTCAGCTCTGCTCGGGGTCGCGGTCAGGCCTCGAGGCCGCGGCGGCAGTCAGGTGCTGTAAATGGCTGTCTGAGCTGACAGATAGATCACCTTCCATTCTGCTGGGTCGGTCTACATGTCTGGATCCTCTTCGTGTTGTTTAGATGTCTTCGAGGGAATCTCTAAATCCATTTGTGGTGGCGCTTTTGTCCGGTAGCATTTAATTCTCCATCTGTTCTTTCCTTCACTAGAGAGGAATGTGTAGATTTCACGGTGTATCAGCGCACTTAAACTCAAGTTATTTCAGATTAAAGCATGGCCTTCCATGGAGGCACTGTTGTCTGTCTCTTAAGGCTTTAGAATCTCCTGATTGGTTGTCTGTTTCAGAATTAATCTGAACACTTTACTGATTGACAGGCTGGTGCCTGGTTATCTTTCTACACTCTTAGTTTCCTAATTCATTCTTGAAAAATGAAGGCACATTATCACATTGATGCAAAAAAATCCAGTGTTGCCAGAAAGCAGTAAAACAGAACACCACACACTAACAGATTCATTCGTCAACAACAAGTCCCAACTCCGGAAATCTCGCGAAATAGCTCGCGATCAAACGTGACTTTAGTGTAAACAAACACGGCGGACGACGGGCGGGAAGAATTTGTGATGTTAGTTTTTACTTTGTACTGAAAATTGACGAGGGATGGATGAAGTCATGGAGACACGTTAAATAAACACTAATCAACAAGCTGGTCCTCCATTTCTGAGCTCCATCTCACTACTACTTTATGCTTCACGTTTAGCATTAGTTCATGCGTTAGCCGCGGCCGCCAGGACTACAGCGGTGGTTGTCCTTCCTCTTTCAGTCAGCTTGGTTCTCTATTGGCTATCGTTCTTTCCCACATGACTGCGTCCTCGGCTGTCCTCGGGGTTCCCCACACACAACGGGATATCCCATCGTACATATTGAACATGTTTAATATTTACAATTTGAGATCGGTGCGGCTAGGATGGACTTCTGAGCCGATCGGGGGATGTAAAAAACACTCTTACGATCTAGAAAGATCATCTTTAAAACCACCAAACAATCAGAGCTTTGCTGACGATCGCCAGGAGGAATCGGGCCCAAAATCAGCTTGATTCTCGTGAAGTGTAATCCCGGCATTACTTGACTTGTTATTAGGTACTTTGTCATCAGAGAAGAAGAGAGACATTTTTAGTATTTATTTTTAGTGAGACGTAATATAAGCGGCATTAACGTGTCCGAGCAACAATCACCTCTTCAATCAGGAGTTATTCTTGTGCTGAGCAGACGACTGTCAGCCTAACACCGGCTCTGTATTCTCATTAGCTGCTCGGAGGTCAGTTTATAGGCAGGCTGGCCCTCAGGTTAAGGTTGGGATTTGGAGTGTGTAAGCTGATGCTGGATGTTTGCCTTGGCCCTGACCTGTACGGAGAATCTTCAACTACTGCTGTCTAAACACGAGACGGAGGGTATTCACAGAATGCTGATGCACATTCAGTTGGAGCGTGTTTCATCTGAGTTGTGTGAGATTTAAAGTATATAGTTTCTGTTTCACAAGGACTCTCAACACTGTAGAACTACTAGCAGGTCTATATGCATGATCTTGGTCTCTATGGAGAGGTAAGACCTCAGAGAATTCATCCTCAGTGTCAGTAACATTGTGACTGTTACTATGCCGGAGTAAACTATGATGAACCAAAGGAAAAATGTACATTTTTATCCTCGCCTAAAATGTTTTCTATATTAGACAGTGGATAAAACCATCATAACAATGATGTCATGCACAGAGATGACGCTGAATTCATTCAGCAACTCCTCGACTACAACTGATCCAAAGCAGATATAAATAACACAAAGCACATAGATTCTACAAAGGTTTTAGTCAGGCATCACATAGATGTGCATCATCACATTTTACCATTGTGTACAGTATAAAAATTAAAAAAACCAAAAACTAAATTGTATAATTTTGACTCCAAATGGAGTAGTTTTATTATAATAATGAAATATGATCAAGTAATAACAAATAAGATCAATAACAATGTAAATAAGGTAACAAAAAAATAATCAAAAGTCATGTATGTACATTCAATATAAAAACGGTCAAAAATATTATAAATAAAAATACAATTTCTCGTGCGTTGGTTTTGTAACAAAAATATTGAAATCATTGCCAAACAAACATTGTTTGGACAAAATACACTTGGTCGCGTTAAGGGCTCGTCTTTTAGAAACAATTCAGAAAAAAGACCACCACAACATTTTGTGAAGTCTTTAAAGGCAGTTTTTTAACGGTACCGGGTCCGTCGGGTAAAAGAAGTTAATATGATTCATTATAGTATTCATGTCTCCTACAAGATGGGCTTATTTCTTTTCTTACAACTCATAATAAACATGACACTTGTTGTTAAAATCAAAAGAGGCAGGCTGTCATCACTTTCTGGTCTCAAAGAAACCAGCTGGCGTTGAGCACAGTGGCATAATTGATATATTCTTGGTTTGATTCAGTAGTGGGAGAATTAAAGACAACTGCTGTCTAAACAGATGGAGGCCAAACAGTAGAAGGGATGGGGAGGGGGGGTGGGTCAGTGAGGAGGTATTCCTGGACTGTTATTTCACATGGCGAGGCTGCAGGCGAGACTTAAAGCAGGATATATCACTTAAACCCCACCACGCGCCTTAGCATAGCGCCGCGCTCCTCGCACGGCCGCTGGCAGACGCTCAGCCGGTTCTTCCTGTGCCGCCGCGGGTCCATCCTCAAGTCAGGAGGATCAGCCGTAATGAATAGAGGATACAGGAGAAGCTCGCTAATCCGCGACCTGCGGCCACGAAGGTCGCTCAGGCCCGCAAGATGTTCAGATCGCTGAGATTGTCTACTTTAAGTGGTCCAAAGAGGAGCTGGGAATGTGAAATGTGAAGCCGGATTTGATTTGATGTACAGGGGCTTAATGAACTATACCAGGCAGCGTGTTGCACAACTTAGCCTGTTTATTACAATCCACTGTTGCAGGCATCTATTGGTCTCCATTCATTTTTGTGGAGAATTAAACATGTATTAGACTTTTTGAAACATGCGTCTGAGTACAGGAAGGAGACAGAAAGAATACAGAAAGGAGCAAAAAGATCCAAATACACCTGCATATTAAATAGAAACAGGAGCTGAATGGTGACATTGACCAACATTCATACAAAATAAGACCAACTATGATGGTTACAAGTTTCAAGGATCTGCTAATTATACCACCACCACGCTGAAATGAAAGGAAACCAACTACTTTTAATACTGTATGTGTGTGTTGCATTTGAAAATAGTCTTTAATTATATAAAATAGACGGTGCAGTTAAGGAATTGAAATGTGCAAGTCCAGGCTGAAATATTGCAAAAAGCATTTCATGAATTGTCATGAAATTTTGTACAGACATTCATGTTCCCCAGAGGATGAATCCTACTGACCTTTCCTCTAGTGCCACCATGAAGTGGACATGTTTAGATTTTATGTATCCACAATTATTGTATGGATTCTAATAAAATGTGGTACATATATCCATGATGAAATATATAGGACATCACTAATTACTTTGGTGATCCCTTGAGTTTTCATTTAGCCCCATCACCTGGTCAATATGTTCAGTTATCCAGTGAAATATCTCAATATTTACTTAATGGATTGGCACACAGTTTGGTACAGACATGTGTAGGGCTTTTCACACTGCGTATCCTCAGCCCTGGGACAGCCCCTTTTCACACACACATTGTTAACCCAGGTTTAACCTAAGCCCAGGGCTATATGACTCACACTGCACTTCTACTAGCCCTGGGTTGAATGTCTGTTGGAACATGTGACTAATGTCTACATTCTGGTGACGAAGAAGTTTTTAACCTTTAGCTATTTCACCCTGGCAACTTTTAGCTCCATGTTTAATGTATTTTCAGGGGATAACCCCGCAACCTGAAGGCTAACCCCGGCTCTGGAGCAGGGCCAGCTCCCACTGTGGAATACGCCAGGATTGTGCACGATGGTACTCGTTTTTGTACAGTATACCGCAGGCACCGTTAGGGCTCGAGACTAGCGTCGTCCCGTCGTCATGGGGATGATAATTTCCCTGATAGTACTACATTGTGGACAACAAATTCATGTTGAAATCGGCAGTAGGAGAGCTGGTTAATGTTAGCTGTTAGAAATGCAGTCCTGCTTGGCTATGTGGGCATGTTCCATGGTTAACATTATGATGCGTTCAGGCTCTATTCAGTAAAAATGTATTGGGCGAAGGGAAATTATAACGTTGTCATGATGTGTTCAAGTGTAATCTTGTAAAATTTAGTTTTTTGTGAGAAACTTGAGGCGGATCATCAGGGATTAATAATGAATTCACAAAAAACAGTATAAAGATGGTAATAACGGAGTGTATGTTGAAGTACATGGAATTTATTGCTTTGTTTTTGTTTTTTAAAGTGGTATTGGAATTTCGCTGGTATTGGTATTGACTACTACATTTCTGATGTTGTGACATCCCTATGCAAAACTAATGACCACATTCCCATCATCCTCAGCTGCACTTTGTGTTTAGTACTATGTAGTTAATGTTAAACAAGCTAAACTAAGCTGGTGAACATGGTAAACATTATACCTGTCAAACATCAGCACTGTGCTGAAGTACAGCTGCTAGCATGACTGTAACTCTTTAGTCTTGTTCATATAAATAAAGTTTGTGATAAAGCGACACAAATCAAATCTGTGAAGCTTTCTTTAGAGTTTAATTTATAGCTACTCCACTTTTGTCAGCATGTGGTAACAAAATAAACACACAAAGATGACGAGATTCAATTTTTAGCGTTGACATATTTTGTTGTTTGGTTTCCTCAGAACTCAGACGGGGCTCAGCCCACATTTACTGTTTTGTAGTCATGTGGTTGGTTTCTGCATGGCAGCACCGCATGCTGAATTACAGCCCATGAAGGAAAGAATGAAGGCTTTTTATTGCAACTATGCTCCCCCTCAATGCTTTGAAGTGGAGCGCCGTACATTGACGCACACTACCTGAGCTGAAGGTTCACATGCAGAACCATAAATACTGGACGTCTCACCACTGAAGATGTGGAGCCGAACTAACGTTGGCTTGCTTTGGTCAATAGAATAAATAGAATCAGGGCAGGAAATTGAAGTTGAAATGCTGGTTGTGTCTCTGCCAAAGTGACTGGCAGTAACTACCAGCAGCCGTCTTATTGGCATGTGACTGGTGGCTGGTGTTAATTAACATATTACAATATGTCTTTATGCGTCTGCAAAGTTGGCAACCGCATGTGGGAACTAAACGTGTGTGTGAATCTCTTCCTTTTAAACTCCCGTGGTCACACACATCGGCTGCGTATTAGGTCCGTTGAATGTGTGTCGGAGCGTCTGTTTCTCCGTCAGTCCGTCTTATCTTTCCAGTGGAAAATTGACGTGTCACATTAGTTATTCTTGAGCCTGCTGGAAGGGTTGAGATAGTAGCAGGTGATGTCTTTTAAAAACCCACCAAACCCACAGCCACATGTCCTAGTCACTCCGCGCACATTACTCATCCTGGAGGCATGCACACTACACACACACACACTCACACACACATATGCAGTCCGTCTTTTTTCCAGCAGCAGCAGTGGGTAGCATGGTTGAAGTTGTAAATTCACTTGTCATCTCAGCACGTTGGATTTTCCTCAGAATTCAAGAGCTTCAACTTAAAGAGAACACTTAAACAACCGGGAAGAAGTAGTTTAAACTTTCATTTCAGTTTACGTGAGTTGTTATCGGGACAGTTCACAAATGTTTTATGATAGTCTGATGAATGAGAACTGAAAGAAAAGTGGCGTTTTTTGCTTTAACATATTATGAAGTTAGGGCTGTCGATTAAATTAGTTAATTGCGATTAATCTCAAGTTAATTGCACATTTTGTATCTGTTCAGAATGTACCTTTAAAGGGAGATTTGTCAAGTATTTAATCCTCTTATCAACATGGGAGTGGGCAAATATGCTGCTTTATGCAAATGTATATATATTTATTATTGGAAATAATTCCATAATTATTAATAATTTGTTTTCTTCCGGAAAAGCGCCATGTCATAGGGGTGTGACGAATCAGGGAAGATAAGACACAATCAGGAAGCGAACGTGGGTGTCTGCGTCATCTAGGGCTGTCCTCGACCAAAGATAGTAGTCGACTAACACTCATACGATTAATTGATTAGTTGATTTAATCGACAGATCTTCACAAAAAAAGCACCACTTCAAATCTTGTGTTTATCAGTGCTCATAAGTTTCTTAGAAATAGTTGTCTCCATTGTACTAGTGTGGATGCTTGGTGTAAACATAACTTAAGTTATTTTAAAATGAAGAAGCATTAGTGTGGATGCTGCCTTAGTCTTATAAGATAAGAAAAGATGAGATGAACCTTTATTGATCCCCAGCAGCACCAGTAACTCTTGCTGCTGCTGCAGCAGAAACAAGGACAGAAATAAGTACAGATGAATAGAGATTAATAATAAGAAGTATATACAAATAAAATAAGAATAGAATGCTGTTCCTTCTCAGCAAGCTGCTTACAAGTCCTTAAATATTTTATATCATGTAATCTAATTTCATTTGTGTTATCGAATTAAGTTTGGAAGTCTTAAAGATGAATTCTTGGTGCTTTTCTGGACAAATAAAACCAAATTATTAAGTTTAAAATATTTTGAATAATGAAATCTTCAGGCGTCGTGTCTCTCTCCTCCTAGTTTAGAGCGTTTCTGTCTTTTTGGTGTCACAACCTGTCAGACCCATTTTACGTCTCTGTCCGGCTGTGTAAACTAGTCGGAGTAGCTGTGTAGTTTTCATTCCTGAGGTCTCTTGTGAGTTTTGTCTCAGTCATATGATCTTTAGGAGGGTTTGTATGGTAACCTCTGCCTCCGAGGTGGTCCCTCCCTGCGGAGACGGCCTCCTCTGCAGGCTGCAGGACGCGGTCAGCCCCACTTGTTGCAGGAAAAAAAGTGTCCTCATGTTATGTGTTTTTACTCTTTTGTATCTAAGAGATTTGCAAGTTAAAAGTTTTAATTTAATCTGATTAATTTTGTTAAAGACGGACATGAAAGTTGCAGAAAAAGAGGACTTAAAAGCAAGTGAAAGAAGGAGCATTTCATAAATAAACACATTTTCTGATCAGGAATAAATAGTTAAACCCTGACATTTAACAAATAAACCTGATCTCAGTCACATCGCAGCACACTTCTTACTTATTCCGACCTCTTTCTCATGCCTTCCTTCTTCACAAAGGTTCAGATAGAGGTCTTCTGCCTCACCACGACTATTTTTAACAGCCTGAAAGCCAAGCATTGGACAGACACACACGTATACACACACACACACACACACACACACACGGACCCTTAGACAGGTGCCAACTTTTGTGCCGAAAAGCGTGGTGTGGTGTGGTGTGTTGTGGTGTGTGTGTGTGTGCTTGTGCGTGTGCGCGTGGGGAGTGACTGTGGGCTGGTGTCGGAGGAATGCTCGACCTCGCCGGCCTCTGCCGCTGTTTGGCTTTGATCAAACATTCCTCTGGGAGTTTCCCCCTTTCTGCTGTCACCGAGCCGCCGGCCAGCGATACAAGTCTCTGTGCCTTTTTATGTGTTTTGTGTCGGTGATGGAAGACGAGAGAGAAAGAGGGTGTCATTTTTTTATTATTTGATTTATGCTTTACCCTTTTTACCAGCGAGTAAAAGAAGATAACATTTGCAGAGTATAAAATATTGAAACAAAACCTGAAGAAACAAGTTGTAAAAGTCTTCCATCCAATATCCTGGATAGGAGACAATAAAATAATCCATGCAGTATGTTTTTGTATTATTATTTATCCTTTTTTCTAATTTATACAGTACCTCTGTTTTACTCTGTTACAATTAATACTTCAAGCTGAAGTGAAGTTTTTATTTTATTTTGTTATATTATCTATAAACCAGATGGATACAGCTGAAAAAAATAATAAAAAAAACAAACAAACGTAGGCAAAATTGTGAATATATTGTATAAGTTACTGAAATAAAAACTGTTAAAAAAAAATAACTGATCACCACTGTTCAGTTATTTTTATTGGAGATTCCAAAGTTTCCAAATATACCAAATAAATCAGGTAGAAATTTAGAGAAACATACTTTATACTATATATAAAATTATCGTGTTCAAGTTCTTTTATTGTTTATTGTTCTCGGGCTCCCTCCAAATGTGCCCTTACAGATATATATATATGTATGTATAAAGAAACAACGTAGAACAAAATTGAATTAGAATCTAAGACAAATAAATAAACAATAAAATATTGGAATAAAATATGAAATAAAATACAATACTGTGGTAACCTGGTGAATAATAGTAAAACTTAAAATGTAATCGGGTGGCAAAATAATACATAATATCTAAAATATCCTCCTTTTGATGTTAAAATACAGCCATAAAAAACACTTTGGGTTTGAATTAGAGCCGCAACAATTATTTGATAAAGAGGAAACGATAAGTAATTCTGATAAGTGATTAGTAATTTAAGTTGTAGTCCCATTGCTTAGCTGCTTGAGGTTTGTTTGGCATTGACCTCGATTGGTTCGGGTCAGGATAGCCCCGCTGGTCAGGGCATCGGACCTGAACAACTCATGGAGGCCTGGCCTTGTTCCATAACGAGAGTGAATCTGAGGTTCGGCTTTCACCCGCTGGCGAGCACCTCTAACCCTCGTTGAGCCGCGGAGGAGGGGTCGACTTTGAAGGTTGTGTTTACAAACCCACAAATCCTCCTCATTGTGCCTTTAACAAGCTGATACAGAATATGTCATATCAGTGGAATGAGATGATTTTTCCAACCTTAAAAGCTACTTAAGGGGGAATAAAATGAGTACACTAAAGGGAAGAGTGTGTTTTGTAGGTGCTTGTGATGGAGGGAGTATTGGACAGAAAACTGGGTTTGATTGGTTGCTCTTCAGTCAGAGTGAGCTAAGAGTTAAGGTTTGTATTTCCCAAAAACACAGTCAGGAAAAAGGCGACAAAAACCAGCAAAAGAATCCCCTCATGTGTCAAACCTTTGGGTACATTTCTTGTGCGATCAACAGGCGGACAAATCTGCTGACTTCTTTGGCAAGAAGCCTGTCAGGAAGAAGGGAATAATTGTTTTTTTGGGTGGTTAAGAGAAGCGTTGATTGGTGTGTGAAGAGAGAGAGAGTGGGTTTGTAAGATGCTTTGATTGAGGAAAGTGTGAGAAAAGCTTTGTATGGGACTTGAAGAAGTAGTAGAGGGGGGTTGTTCTTGTTGAGCTAAGGGAAAAGCATGTTGTGGGTGTGTTTTAGGAGACTTGAATAAGGACAGGAAGTGTTGTGGCTGCGTGGGGAGAAAGTGTATGTTGTGGGTTTGAGAAGAAGCTTGTTGTGGGTGTAGAGAAAGTTTTAAATAAGTAGAGACAGTGTGTGTGTTGTGGGGGCTGTGGAGAAAGAAAGACTTGTTGAGGAGAAAGGGACGTTAAGATGAAAAAGGTTTTATAGTTTATGGGTTTAGTTTTAAATCTTGTGATAGAGCTTCTTGAAGTGTTATGGAGGCAAAGAGAGAGTCTTGGAAAGCAGTCGGGAGGAGAGACGAAGTGATTGGCTGAGGAGGGAGAGGGAGTGTCTCGGGGGCAGTAAGGAGCCTTGAGGACGTCTTGCAGAGGAGTGGACAAAGAGGCAGAGCAAAGCCGGGTCTCGATTGGCTGCAGCCGGAGTGTGTCTGAGATCTTGTGAGGAAGCAGAGGAGAGAAATCTGAGTGTGCACAAGGAAAGGGGAGTGCTGGTAGGAAGGAGAGGTGAAGAGGAGGACAAGAAGGGAAGAGGGCGAGTCAGAGGGTAAAGATCGGACGTTTCTTTGTGGCAGATGAAGAGCTGACGAGGGAGAAAGAGGAAAACAAAGAAGGGAGGGTGAGAAATTAAAAACTTGTGGAGTAAAGATTGACAGGATTAATGAGAGGGAGAGTTACTTAACAACTGCTGCCAGACAAACCAAAGACTCACACACACAGAGACCAAAAATACACCATTGAGAGGGAGCTTAGTGACAGGAGCTGGTGTTTTTTGTGTGTGCCGTTCCTCCTCCTCCTCCTCTTCTTCCTCCTCCTCGTCTTCTTCTTCATGCTGTTGTTGGCCTTAACTGACGGCGGGTCACTGGGGCGCCACTACATCGCCATGTTCGAGGCCACGCAGAACGTCATGCTGAAGCCTACGGAGACCTGGAGGGAAGCGCTGATGGACACCCGCGTCATGGACCTCTTCTTCACCGTGAGTATCCCGTCCATCACTCAAGTTGAAATGACTTCCTTTGCACCTTAAACTTCTTAAAACCTGTTAAAGCAGTTTTACATTTTTATCTTTGTTTCACTGACAAAATATGTCTTCCATTTCATTTTAACCTTTTGAACTCTGTAATAGAAATGGTCCACCTGTGCCTACGTTGGTGTTTTTGCTTATTATGATGTAATTTCTTGGAGTGTCTTCAAATGCTTCAGATCCCTAAAATCTGTACAACCTAAACTACAAGGTTATATCAGTCAATGAACTATAATAATTGCTAAAAGTATTGTACAAGAAATTGAAATAAATTTAAAAAAAATACAAAAATATTTTTTTCCTAAAATACTACTCCTAAATAAACACATAAACATACTGATCCAAAAGATTTCAAAATGTAGAAACATGAACTAAATACATCTTAAAGGGCAGGTACATTATTTTTAGTTGGGTTTTTTTTGGTGTTCCTGATGTATTCCTGACGTAGGTTTCTGCACGATGACGCTGCTACATGTTCAGTATATATACATCCTTATAGTCAGTGTATTAACGTCACATACAGTAACTCAGATGGCAGTCGGCGTGCTCCCAGCTTTGGAGAAGCCGACAGGAGTACCGGCTGTTGACGCCACGTTAGTTCAGATCAGAAAGTCACACAATAACACAAACAAACAAACAAACCGATCGATGCAGTGGTAGACCAGCAACTCCAGTGTTCTGACAGGTACAATTTGTGTTTTTGTGAATGGAGTCTGGTGGCTTTGAAGAGAGCGATATAATGGCTTCAGTTCCCCGTCAGAATGGGGAGGCCATTACGAGGCAATACTCGCCACAGCGCGTTGTCATCACGTATTGTATCGCATGTAACGTAAAATAATGACGTCATCACAAGCGTACAATGTGATGACCAGAAAGACTGAATGCTCCAGCTATTATGGTTTTTATTTTAGATCAATTGAAACAGGATCATGCAAACAACAGTTTCAAGTTTATGGTTTAGGGTTTAACGGCGTTACGAAATAGGAAAACACTTTAAATGAACTTGACAAAACCTGCAGAGGTGTGAGGCGTCTGTCTGTCCTGTATGTCCCTCTGTTTTCCATCCATCCATATCTTTCTGTCAGGGAGGTCTCCGCTCAGTTTTCTAGTGTCCTGCTTTACCCTTTCTCCTCCATCATTTTCATCCTGACCTCTACACGGTGGTTTATTTATGATAAACAAAGAGAGACCGTTTGCCTTTTCATGTCGGGCAAAGAAATCTTACTCGTCTTTGTTGGCGCCTGTGAAGTTTTCACTAGTTTCCGTGGGTTTCTTCGGACGCACCATTAAACAGATTTATGGGTGCTTTGCAGTGGGGTCGTGTTTTTGTATTACTGTCCAGAGGACCGCCCGGTGAAGTCAAATGTGTATTTTTGTGCAGTGACTTGTGTGTTTTAAGAGGCGGCCCACGCTGGCTTAAACAAACGGCGTGGAAGAGACGTGTGGAACAAACCGGTCAGCTCCTCTTTCATTCAGCATCCATTCAACAGCTTCTGGCTGCTCATCGCCAGATACTGCTCCACTACTCTGCCTTTTAGCTGCTCTGCTGCTAGATACTGCTCCTTTAGCCTTTACCTGCCACCACCTGTTTCACCGCCACCTACATGACCTCTGTCTTCTCTGCAGCTACACCCTGTTACTGCTACACTAACCCCATCTGACAACCGTGAATTACTTAACTGATACTGGTCCACTTACTTAACCCTTTCCACCCTGACACACACACACTAAAAGTAGGAATGCTTCCAACAGCTAACTAGCTAGCCACATCTACCGGCAGCAAATCAGGAAGGAAATGGTAAAGTAGAAAAGCCCGCCTCTTGCTTGATTTGATTGTCTGCCTGGGCCAAGTTTGACATTGACGAGCGGTGCGACTCCACGCCTGGCGCTAAGAAGTTGTGAATATATTAACTTTTTTGCGTGTCTAAAAACCTCTAGAAAAATGCGACACATGTCGTACCTAGGGATGTCACGATACCAGAAATCTAGTAGTCGATACCAATACCAGTGAATTTCCATGATCCTTGATACCCAATACCACGTTAAAAAAAAAAAAAGAAGGAAGTATAGCTCAATGACTGTAATGTCAATGACACGCACTCTCTCTATATATATCCTCAGATTGCAAGCACAATTAACTATTTATTTAAAATGCTAATGTTATATTTTGATGACAATAAAACACCACCTTTCAGAGATTTAGCAATAAACAACAAAAGATAGAAATTAGTTCAGTTCAGTCAGTTTTTTCCGCCACGACTGAATCCTCTTCTCGAACAAATTAATAAAGGATCTCCGAAAAAGTAAACAAACCCAACATCTCGACGCTGTTGCACGGGCGCTGTTGCACGGACGCTGTTGCACGGCGCTGTTGCACGGCGCTGTTGTGTGTGTCAAACTCCGACACACAGAGAGCAGAGGACAGAAGCCTGCAGAGAGAGAGAGAGAGTTACTCGCCAAACGGAAAATCTACCCGCATTTTGGCGCTTGTTAATTTCGGACCCTGATTACAGGCATCGTACGGTACCTTCGGTACTGTAGAAAAAGAGTACTGTCACGTTTTTAGAATTTTGGCATCGACTTGGTACCGAAGTATCGGTTCTTGTGACATCCCTAGTCGTACCATAGGAAAATAGTGGTATTGCTGGTGATGCATCTCAGTGTGATCAGCCCCATATTCTCAACTGTTTCAGCGGCTCCACAGGCCCATCGCTGTTTGGCCCATCGGTGTTTGTCCCAACGGGCTTTGCCGAGGTGCTTTTGAAGCAGCCACGCCTGTAGTGACGCGTCTCGGTGATTGGGGCCGACTGTAACACAATAATTCATATGCTAATTGTGACAGTTTTACATAAATGTGTGATGAAGTGATGATAGTTTGGACAGACATGGATGTAAACTGTAACTTCACAGGTTGGCGGAGGCGTACATCTATGAGGCGGTAAATCTAGTCTTTGTTCAGTTACAGAACCAGAAACGTTTTGTGTTTGTTATCCGATATTGGATCATTTTATCAGGAAGTTGTGGTTAATAATGGGGTTCTAGCTTTTGTAATGAATTTATTTGGTGCTTTTAGTTTTTAAACAGATGCTCAAGGAGAAGCTCTGGTTGTCGTTTCTTTTGAAAAAGGACTTTGGAAATCCAGTTTCAGTCATCTTGAAGTATTTTTAACCTCATTGTATTGCTTCTGTTTGGATTATAGAGAGACAAAAGAGGCCACTTAGGTGAGCCTTTCCTTTGAGTATGGAAACCTAAGTGGTTTTAAAAGCAGGACTGGAGGATATTAAATTATTAATAGATGTTTATTAAAATCTCCTGCAAATTAAGTTGTGGAACAAATTCTATCTGAAAATGGTATTCAATGTCTTGCACTTTATGTTGCAGTTGAATGAGATGAACGACGTGATTTTATTTAACGTGATTTCATGTTGTCACGGGTTGTGTGTTGTGATTTGTCTAAGAGATCCCGACCGGTGGTGTTTCTGTGTGGAAAACCAACTCTTCTCATTTACATTCATCATTTTTGTTTGCATCTTTTGTTCAGCGTCAGGGAGACAAAGATATCTTCTTAATCTGTCTGTTACTTATGGTTGATCACTGTGGTTGCAGTTATTATCTTCGTGCAGCTGGTTTAAAGTGAAGATAAATTTGTATTTTAATGATATTACTTGTAAAAAAAAAAACCTTTTGAAATAGTAGTGGTGTTTTGTTGTACAATCTGCAGATGCTTATTTGTAGTTCTTTTCCGTCTCTTGTGCATGACTCTGAATTCACAGAGCAATCACAGATTGCAGCGGCTGTAATCAGAGGTTTATTTGGGCATAATTAAGGATCTGATTGGCCGGCTGGCCGGTCGGTCGGTCGCAGCAGTTTGGCACAAATAAAAATGTTTGTCATTTTTCCGTCGGTTCTCTTTGCTGCTGGAATCTGCAGGATGTGTTTTGTGTTGGTTTCAGTTTTCAGGCCTTCGGTCTCATCTCCCGCTCTGGTATTTCTAGTAGCTCAACTGTTTGTTATTGTAACGCCGCTGTGGTCAGCTGTCTGTGTGTGTGTATGTGTGTGTGTGTGTGTTAAAGCATCCTCCTGGTGGTGTTGTGTGCATTTTTGTGTGTATGTGTGTTGGCGCATATCTGTCTCTGTGGGATTGTGTCAGATTGTGTAGTGTATGTTGTGTACGTGTGTGTGTGTTTAGTCAGTTTAATGGGGTCTTCAGCTGCTGCGTCTCCTCAGCTGTGAGGGGTAACAGGGTATCGGTAAGTGTGTGTATGTGTGTGGGGGGGGGGCAGGGGGAGTACTCAGAGACACGCGCCATCAGGGTCACAGTCCACAACAGACCGGTGGCAGGATTAGAGCCCGGCCCCAGGATTAGGGGCCTCTGTTAACAACCACAGTAACCCACCCATCATACACACACTCGTCACCCTGTTGAGGGGCTCTGAAGGGGACGGGGGGGGGCAGTCTCCGTCTCTGTCCCTCTGTGGGTGGGTGTCTGTCAGTCTTCCATTTAACTGTCTCCAAGGCTCCTCACTAATCACTGCTGTGAGCTAACAAGAGACTCATCACGCAGGGTCATGCTCTTTTTCTTTTTTGCTCCTAGTAAAGGATAATTCTGGTTTATTACAACCGGGTTTATTTACATAGTTTTGACCATCAATGTTATTGATAAGTTAAACGCAAAGGATATGGAAACACACATTACTACAAAGAAACAAAAGAAGGCACACTGTGAAATGTTCTGTTTCATAAACAAACATCCATCAGACTTAACAGACTTCCTGGTTAAACTTTGACTGTAGTCGTGTGAACACAGTGTTCCTGTGCAATGAGGGATTATTATCATTTCAGTTGCGCTCACTACGGCTGGGACAATACACCTATCTCCCGACTCGATACCATCACGATACTTGGTTGCCGATTCGATATGTATTGCGATTCGATATTACGATTTATTGTGTTAACTTTTTTAACACTAGACCATGGGAAAAAGTTTAGTCATACACTTCTAGGGACTTTTACTTTGGAAAATATCTAAATTAATACAGTAAAAATTATTGAAAAAATCAAAGAATAAAGACATGTCTCTCACAAATTAGTGGTATTTTCTTTTTAATTTATAAGGGACATGTAATGTTTTATACTTCTGGTGAATATAATCCAATCAATCTTATTTCCATAGATGTATTTTGCATATACAGTTCCCTTTGTTAACACCTTATTTTGAAAACCAGATGTAGTCCCACGTATCTTCTTCATCTAACTTCTCCAAGGTGGTCTCTAGCTCTCCCGTCAGCTCTGTTCTCTTTATCCATCCATGGTCAGCTCCATCGGGGCAGTTTCAATGCATTTAACATAAATATCAGTATCTGGGTGCTCTACAGTTGTAGCGTCGACCCATTTGACCACGGAGATGAGAGCGACGGCCGGCTCGACCGCCACGATACGCAATACGACAACGAGTTAGTATGCAGCTTTAACCGTGATGTCTAGCTCTGCTTTTTCTGTCAGTGTGTGAAACCCAAAGTGTTTCCATCCTTTACTGGATGTGTAGTGTTTACCACGCTGGATTTAACATGTGAGGGTGCAGGTCGTATCCACGACGACCCTCCAACATTTTCTGTTCTGTCGTTTTGGCTCGCTGCGGCCGGCTGCGGTTAGTTTTGGTTGACGGATACGGAACGGATACGGAACGGATATGACGTCACGATGGAAATGCTTTGGCTTTGGGAGCTCTCTTCTGACTGACAAAACAAGCACATATTTTGGAAAACAGCTCAATAATTATGCAGCGTGTAGCCGCCATCTCTGCTGCTGAAGAGATGTTTAATCTGGTGCTTTAAGTGTCTCTCAAGGTTTTTGTGGAAAAGCATCTCTTTTCTCAGGGATTCAGGGATGGAGTGATTGAAAGAAAGAAGAAAAGAGCAAGGGTAATGAGGAGAAAATGAAAGAAGAGGTGCAGGAATAGAAAAAGGGAGGTGTATAATTTTACTTTTTTTATTTATTTAGACAAAGAAAAAAGGTGGAACAGAGAAATACAATTTAGAGAGAGAGAGTGAAACCTGGATGTAATTTGCAGGAGTGAGAGAGGTTTGGGGATAATTTGTCGACGGTGGATTGAAAAGGAAGAAGACCCCGGTGGTTGTTGGCCTCCTTCAAAATAAACACACTCCACTTTTGTCGATTTAGCACCTGGTAACCACGAACACCCCCCCGACTCCAACAAAAAGAAGAAAAGGAGAGTACACAAACCGAGGCGTCTGTCATTTTTGGCCTCAGCAGAGTGTTTTTGTCTGTTTGTGTTTCTCAGAGTTTTTAGTTTCTGTTTGGCTCGGAGTGATTAGAGAGCGGCATCACGTTGTGATTGAGTGTGTACCCACATGAAAACACACACACACACACACACACATCCACACACACACACACACATCCAAGACTTTTGGATGCATCTGGTTTATTTCATCGCATCAAATTGACATACACACACACACACACACATACAGTAACACACATCCACCCATAAGTATAAACATCTTTAAACACACACACAAACCCACGTTATTCCTGCAGATGCACATCTCCAGACGAGGGGTGGCACAAGAACCGATACTTCGATACCAAGTCGATGCCAAAATTCTGAAAACGGACGATAGGAAATATGTTTGGGACGCAGCAAACTCCCTATCGACACCCTATTATTCCCTGATCATTTTACATTGTGAACAACAAATCCATGTTGAAATCGGCAGGACAAGAGCTGGTTAACGTTATCTGTTAGCTCCGTCCAGGACTGAGCTGCTTACCGGCTGCTAATGTGAGGTGCTATTTACATTCAGGTCTATGCGTTCAGGCTCTATTCAGTAAAAAGCCTCGTAGCTTCCTTTGCATTTCATATGATGCCAGTGTCTTCTCTCTAGCTGCAAAAGATGGATTTTGCTAATGCGTTAAAGAAATTAGTGGCGTTACAACGATTTTGCGTTAACGCATTTTGCGTTAACTTTGACAGCCCTATTAAACAGTCTTAAATCCCATTGAATTCATTTAGAGCTGCAATGATTAATCGATTAGTTGTCAACTATTAAATAAATGGCATTTCATGTGATGCCAGTATCTTCACTGTAGCTTAAAGAGGAAATGAAACGTTCAATCAAGTTAAGCTGGTTTACTAAATGGATTTCCACTCTAATGAACTATTATATAACAAACATAACAAATGTCAGCATTTAAAAGAAAAAATAAGTTTTTGTTTCATCTTTTTGTGACAAGAGCGCCGCCATGTTACAGTACTTACAGTACAGAAAACAAAAGAGGGGACATTATTGTTTTGTTCCTGGATGTAAAGATGAGTTTTACAATGTTAAAACCATAGATAAAGTGTTATAAACTGACTCTGAAACGGAGATCGGTAACGTTACTGTAGCGCTGGCTATACATTTCGTTTACAGTGACTAACGTAAAACAAATTCACAATATTGTCATATTGGTAATATATGTGTGCATGTAAACATAGTCAGTGTGATAGAAGCCTACCCCCGTGTAGTCCTCACAGAGACAGAAGTAGGAGAGCACACAGAGTAAAGCGTTTTGTGTTTAGCCAGTAAACACAATCAGTGTGGAGAGCAGCGACTGATGAGGCTGCAGCAGAGGCTGATTCTCCTCTTCAGACGTGGCCTGCAGGCAGACAGTAACCCAATCTGAGAGAGAGAAAGACAATAAGTTGGAAGCACAGTGTTGATTTGAAAAAAACAGAAAGATGAGCCTCTGAGCCCCCCGAGGTAACAGACACCAGGCTTTGTCTCCTTCTATAAATATCATCCCTCATTCTCTCTCTCATTCCCTCTCTATCGTCCAGCTCTCTCTTCATCTTCCTCTCCCTCACCTCATTGTCTACCTGCTTTTCTCCCTCCCTCAGTTTTCTCTTGTTGTAGCTCTCTTTTCTCTTCGCTTCCTCATTACTTTATTGCTCTTTTCTTTTCTCCCCAATTATATTCATTCTGCTTTAATAGGGCTCGCTATTGAACCCCAATACTTCTTTGGTGCGGACCAAAATGTTTCTGCAGTGAGATTCAACAGAATTTTAATAAATCTGTACCAAGTATCAGATCTGCTTTTCAAATCCTTATCCTGTCATATCCCTTATCAATGTATAGGTTTCAACATTTCTAAGTACGTTATAGATGATAAAGTCATAGAATCCGTTGATCTGATGTCAGCTTTTTTTTGGCTCAGACAGCAGAGACACTGAAGCTTTGAGTTGCAGTTAGATTAATCTTCACAACCTTTATGAAAATGAGATGAGCAGCATGATTGAAATAAGAGGTGAACACTTCTTTCTTCAGCACAGCATAATCTTTCATGAGCTGCTATAATATTAAAGGGGTAATGCTTTACTGTTAAAATATTTAATCACATGATTGTCCATGATTAATCACACATTATCTGTTCAAAATGTACCTTAAAGGGAGATTTGTCAAGTATTTAATCCTCTTATCAACATGGGAGTGGACAAATATGCTGCTTTATGCAAATGTATGTATATATTTATTATTGGAAATCAATTAACAACACTAATCAATGACAGATATTGATCCAGAAACCCTCACAGGTACTGCATTTAGCGTAAAACAATATGCTCAAATCATAACATGGCAAACTGCAGCCCAACAGGCAACAACAGCTGTCAGTGTGTCAGTGTGCTGACTTGACTATGACTTGCCCCAAACTGCATGTGATGATCATAAAGTGGGCATGTCTGTAAAGGGGAGACTCATGGGTACCCATAGAACCCATTTACATTCACACATCTGGAGGTCAGAGGTCAGGGGACCCCTTTGAAAATGGACATGTCAGTTTTTCCCAAGCCCCCAGGAAGAGCACCAGCCGCTGATCCCAACTTTCGTAGTGGCCAAACGGCGGTACTGCAACTTCCGTGTCCGTCACGTGATGCCATTGGCCCCTAAAATACTTTTTCCCATACACCTACATTGAGAAAGAGACGTCTGTAACTCAGCGGATAATTTTTTTGAGGTGAATCAACTCCACAGTACGAACACTCAATAGCCCTTATTTAAAAACGTTTTTAAAGTTGTAAAACGCACTAACAGCTGAATCCAGCTACAGTGAGACCCAGGCCGAGGTTGGAGCGCAAGCCGTGACGACGGACGCTACTGACCACATGACCAAGTCATGTGACCAAGTGGACGCTACTCCGGCAATCATCTCGGACGCCAAGATCCGGGTACTTTTCCAGACGGAAGTCGAGCCATTTAGGCTTCATGCACCACTGAGCAACTGTCATAGGAATGAACGGGGCCCCGCCTCCAATGCTGCATCCAGTTCTTTTAATACATCCATGGTTTTTCCTTGCGCAAGTTCGGAGCATTATTTAACCACCTTCCAACGAGCTGGTATGACATGGTTGGTACCAATGGATTCCTTAGGTTTTGTAGTTTTATATGATACCAGTATCGTCACTCTAGCGGAGCCGCTACAACCTCCGAAAAATCAATTGCATTAATGCATTAAAAAAATTAGTGGCGCTAAAACAAATATACGTTATCACGTTAACTCTGATAGCCCTAGTTCATTTTGCCAGTTTTAGACTACTTTTGTTAAGGCTACGTTCTTGTGTGGCTACTTTTGTTTAGACAACATTTAACGCTTGAGAATGCTATCTCCAGTCCGCTGTTATAGCAAACGTAATAAGCACTGAATTAGCAGTTCTGTCTACGCCAACGCTTTTCCGATACCAAACCCATTGATTAACCAGTCTGCATGCCTTAAATGTTCCATATTGTTATATCCTGTTCTCTCTCCGTTCATCCATCCCACTCCCCGCATACTGATCTCACACACACACACACACACACACACACACGTTGTGTATCTCTAACTATAGTCAGACTCAAGGCGACTGACATTACTGGCATCGCATGGATCATTCGCTGGTGCAGCTGCTTTTTCAGAGCTCGCGCTGTTCAATCCTTTGGCCTTGCACTACCTCTCCCACCCCTCCCTCTCTCTCTCTCTCTCTCTCTCTCTCTCTCTCATTCGCTCTCTCTTGCTCACTCACCCGTCTCCCGCCTCCTCCTCCTCCTCCTCCTCCTCCTCCTCTCGCTGAGCTCTTCCAGAGGATGACTTCACGCTCTGGAAGAGGGCAGCAGCAGCAGCAAAGACTGGTGGCTACGCTATGTTAGCATCTAAGATCTCTTCCCAGCAGCGTGGCTTACGACCAACCAGGCACCTCAGCTGGAGAGAGAAGAGAGGGGAGGAGGAGGAGGAGGAGTAGTAAGGGAAAAGCAGCAAGGAAGAATTTGAGGGGAGGGAGTAAGAAGGGGAGAGGAGGAGGAGGAGGAAGAAGCAACAAGGAGAGGGAGGTTGAAAGTTTGATTGCTTCTGCGATGGAGCCATGCGCTGGCATAGTGTGGAGCCGGTGAAGAGGCGCTCGCTCTGGATTTAAGAGGATGACGGTTCAAGAGAAGAAGCTCGGACCGGCTGAGAGGAGAGCCACAGGAGGAAGGCAGCTGAGCTCCAGACGTCAGTGGAAACCCATGTTGCTGTGATGACTCTTAGTGCTGCTACCTTACTGTGATGTCTGTCTGTTGAACCCAACAATGCCTCCTCTCTTGTCGGAGTGTGACAGCTCAGCACGGACAAACCCCCAAAACCCCACAACCTCAACAGAAGCTCACGAGACTGAATCGAGCAGATCTTTTTCCATCAGGAGCCGGATACTTTCCACTCTGGGTTTGATTGAGGCTGTCTGTGGGCTCAGACCAGCTCAGTGATTGTTTGTTTGAGACCGAGGGGGTCACAGTGTCTGAAGAGACAGACATCTCAAAAATCAATTCGCCATTTCGCTTCGGCTCAGCTTGCTGAGCGGTGGGAGACGCCAGTGAGTATTAATCCTGACGGGTATCAGCTGATCTGTCTTTGAAAAGCGGTGACAGGAGGATGAGGCAGGTTCACCTCTTCGCTCTTGGTCTGCGACTTCTCTATTTCAAAGTGGTGTCCTTTGCGGTTGATTAAGTTTAATTTAGTATCGCCAGAGCGAAATCAGCACTTGTAAATTAAATTTGCTTCTACTTTATTCAGGGGATGTGACCTGTTTCTCCTTTCAGAGACTAAATAAGAACATTCATCTGCATGGATTGAAAAGTCTTTAAAAGCGTTGAATTCAGTTCACTCAGAGAGCAAGGCCGTTATAAAAATAATGTGTGTATCCGCCTTGTGATTCGGACCGGCTCCAACATTTAATGGGTTCTTCCTTGGCCCGTGCTACACCCTTCCACCAAGTTTCATAAAAATCAGGCTAATAGTTTTTCCGTAATCCTGCAAACAAACAAACTGAACTAAAAACATGACCTCCTCGGCCAAGCTAATAAAAGCTTTAGAAGGCAGGTTCACCTTTTTGTTCTTGGTCGACGACTTCTTTATTTCAAAGTGGTGTTCTTTGCAGTTGATTAACTTTAATTTACAAAACACATCAAAGTATCGCCAGAGCAAAATCAACACTTGGTTGTGACCTGTTTCTCTTTTCGAGGACTTAATATCAACAGGCATCTGCAGGGATTGAAACGTCTTTAGAAGCATTGAGTTCAGTTCACTCGGAGAGTGCAGCCCTCCGCCAAGACCGTTATAAAAATAATGTGTGTATCCGCCTTGTGATTCGGACCGGCTCCAACATTTAATGGGTTCTTCCTTGGCCCGTGCTACACCCTTCCACCAAGTTTCATGAAAATCAGGCCAGTAGTTTTTCTGTAATCCTGCTGACAAACAAATTGAACCAAAAACATGACCTCCTCAGACGAGCTAATAAAGACCCTATAAGGTTTTAAAAAGTCTTGAATTTCATGCACAAAGGTCTTGAATATTTTCCCTTCCTGCTGTAGACGGTGACATTAGTTTTAATTGCATGATTGTCCAAGATTAATCGCAAATTAATCACACATTTTTTTTAATCTTTTCGGACGGCACATGGGTGTTCAGCCTGGCATATTTAAATTTACACAGAAACATTAAGGATTTAAGATGGTACGTAATAAACACATGAAATCAGAGGAATGCAAGCATTAGACTATATTACTCGCCTGGTTTATTCATCAACCAGTTCTTTTAATGTTGCTTCATGAAGTTTGACATAAACAAGTAAATAGATTGTTTTGATAGTTACCTATCGTGATCTGTAAAATACGTCAAACAAAAATCCATAATTGTCATCGTCAAGGTAACGTAATATGTCGCCGCAAAGTGCCGTCCCGTTCATATTTATACCATTTTAAGCCCTCGCAGCCTCTCATACCATCTACCAGGTGATGTCAGTTCAGGGTTCAGGGCTTAAGGCCTTAGGGGGGACAGTGGGATTGGACCTGAGACTCCATAAAATACCACAACTAGTTCAACAAAGACTTTTGAAAATGGTACAAGTATCACAGTTTAATATATATTTACCTTACAAACAGGTTGCTGTCGCTGCTCTGTAGGTGATCCTGACCTCTGACCTCCCTTGTGCAGGTGGTTATTAATCAAGAAAGGGAAAATGGGAACTCTCCTTGTTTCCTCTTCTCACATTACAAGAAGACTGAAGTGATCTGTGCTTTTTCACTAAATTAAGTGTGCAGAAGATTTTCCACACATTAACTCTGTCTGTCTTTTTCCAGCTGTGTTTACACATCCAAAAGTACCTACAGGTTCATTCATAAGACTCCTCTTTTATACCTCGAAAACAGAGACTGAGGCATGCACATGTTCTTCTCTCATCTTGCAGGTGCACAGGAAGATCCGGGAGGACTCGGACATGGCCCAGGACTCCCTGCAGTGCCTGGCCCAACTGGCCTCCATGCACGGGCCCATCTTCCCCGATGAGAGCGCCCAGGTGTCCTACCTGGCCCACCTGGTGGAGGGCCTGCTCAGCATGATCAACGGGTCAGTGTGTCTCTGTGCTGGAAATCTGAGTTTATCACAGCTCATCTCAGTTCTGTTCCCAGTGCTTTGTAGTAGCTTGTAGTAGTAGCTCAAATATGGGTTTATGAATGGAAATGTTGGTCTGTCACCACTTTGGTTGAGGCTGAAATATCTCAACAACTATTGGATGGATTGGCATTAAATTTGGTGCAGACATTCATGGCTCCCAGAGGATGAATCCTAACGACTTTGGTGATCCTCTGACTTTTACTCTAGCGCCACCACCAGGTTGACAGTTGCAGCGTTGAGTGAAATGTATACTGCCTGTTGCCTGTTTACGGCGTCTCTTCTCATGCATAGCCGTAAAAAGAATAACTTGAAGAAGAGTTTTTGCAAAACGGTGACGACGAGGATACACCACAGGAGCAACATGACTGCAGATGGAAAAGGAGGGAAAATAGAGTTATCAAGGACGTATGTCATGGGGGCGTTTTACATTAATCGGAGCATGCACGGCTGCATGTAAACGGGAATGAAGTTCATAATGTTAATTTTGGGGGAGTGTTGCTAGCTACTTTCAGTCCATACTGTAAGCCGTGGTGAACAGGTGTGTTTTCAGGGGTTCTTTGAAGATGTCCATAGATGATACATTAAGGATCAGTACTAGAGGGGCGAAGGCGTGGAGGGATTTGTAGGAGATGAGGAGGATTTTGTTTGAGATGCAGGATCTTGACCGAGAGCCATTGAAGGGTGATGAGGGTGGGGGTGATGTGTGCCTCTGGGCCTGATGCGGGTGAGAACGCTGGCAGCTGAGTTCTGCACATACTGGAGCCTGTCCAGGTCTTTGCTGGCTGGGTACCCCGGACAGGACGTTTTTATTGCAATAATCCAGAGGGGAGGTGATGAAGGCGTGGATGAGGGTCTTGATGTGTGACTGGAATGAGAAGGTGGAGTCCAGAGTTACAGGTTGTGGACTTCTTGGGATGGGCAGATGGAGCAGTCGTCCACATCGAATATTGCATTGCTTTCAAAGCAGCAGCAAATATTCAACTATTTCTATCACGTCACATTAATCTGCTTTCTCTTTTTTTCTGTTTGATAATCTGCAAAACCTTCAAAGTAATTTCCACCATACTAACAGATGGAACTAATTCAAACCTGCCTATTGAAGGCAGCTCCCCTGGGGATGCAGAGGTTATTACACACCAGCTACAATCAAATAAATGAACTTTCTCTTTGCTAAATGAATCTTATTGTGCAGGGATGCATTGGGAAATAAAGACATACAAATCACATGAAGTCAAAGGACAGAACTTGGACTACATTGCTAAAATAACAGGTGTAATAATATTGTGTAATAAAGGCTGCCTCTCTGCCTTTTGTACATCTAGATTTAACGCTTTTCTATAAAACCTCAGCTGTCTATTTCAGCTGCTTCCCATGAGCAGGATCAGTAAGCACATTTGCTGTTCTATTACCTTGGCTACAGTCTCGGTAGCTGTTTATCTCCCTCCAGTATCTCAAGGATTTCATGTTCCTTAAATTCAGAGACTCAACAAGTGATGGAGGCCGACGTCAGCAGCAGTGACTCATACTGTTCTTTATTTACAGGAAGTAATTGCTTGTTGAGTCTGTGTTTTAATGGCCTCTGATTCTAGCCTCTGTACACTCCATGGGAAACTGGCTGGAGAGGGACGAGCGTGTCTTCCAGTACAGTAACAAATAAGAGTTAACCAGGAACTTATGTTTTCCTAGTTTCCTCCTATAACCGGATCAAATTATGCCTTTATTCTTCTCACAGAGACACTGTTTATTCAACCAGAGAGGAAAAAATCATCACTAGCAACCACTCAAACACTGGTAAATACAGAGTGTGGGTGTGTTTTTAAGAGTATCAAAACTATAGTAGTCGTCCTCGTAGGCGTAGTTTGAACTTTGAGGTTGGAAGTTCACAAAAAAAACAATCTAGAGGGAACGTAATGTTACAACACAGAAAGGTCTCATGTATTGGGATGTGTGTAGCCTATATATTAGGCTTCTGAGAGCAACTAAGCGCTGCGCAGCGCACTGTTTTGAGATGAACTTTTGTCAGACGCTGTTTATATTTATTCCTGTCGCTCGCTGTGAGAGCGCCGCCATGGACGAGGAAGTTTAAATGAGGAGTTATCGGTACTATGCCTCCTCAAACACCAAAATAAGGTGGCAGCAGTAAATATCGCAGTATAAAACCTGTTTTCTGTTTAAAAAAACACAAACGTCAGAAGATAGCAAGTACTACTCACCCATCTTTTAAGTGGTTACGTCTCCGGTCTGATCTTGACCGCACAGCTGATAGGTACGTGGTTTGATTACACTGTGTAACAGGAGTGCATATTTAACGGTGTGTGGACAGAGAGTGTCCGATGTTAATAAATAATAATAAAAACAAAGAAAATAATCATACAAACAAGTGGACAGCCAGAAAATAGTAATTATTTACATAAAATGAAAAGCATAAGCAAAAAAATTGTCAAACACTTGATGCCTTGGTTTACATATTCCAAAAGGAGTGAGAAGAAGTACAAACGTATTTAATCCCACCTCTTCTCCATAAGTCATTCATTGATAATTAACCAGCTTCCTTATTGAGCTAAACATATACACTACAGTATATACAGTAATTCATTTTCCTAAACTTGTCTAAATATAATAATTATTACCTTATATATAAAATATAGATTAATTATTGATATAATTATCCTTATCAAAATATAAATTCATTATCAATCAAGAACACCAATTCATTACTTATAATATATCTTAAAAAATTAATTACTTACATATTTATCTTAATCATATTGACTGGTTGTTATTTTTTCATATATGCAAATTATAATTATAAATATATAGTTATTAGGCTATAAGTAAAAAGTCCACAAATCTATCTTCCTTAGATTATTCCCTCACCTTTCATTTCAAAAAGCTGACAAAACAAAATAAACTACAGTGTGCAAATGTCTGGTAATCATGTCACCAGAGTTCTTCCTCATCTTGGGTTGGTTGGGATGCCTCCTCCTCCTCCTCCTCTTCCTGCTTTGCATATACAACTTCACTCCTCCTCCATGTCTGCCCAAATCACGTCACCTTGCGAGGCAGCTGGATTCGCGAGATCACACGCGAATCACAAGATCACGCAGGAATTGCTGCTGCGGTGGAAACGGTTTTGCCAAATCTCTACCGGTGGACACATTTCTACCGTCATATCGCCCAACCCTACTTTCATCCACCACTTAAGAAACTAATGTTGAAATACAGTTTAGACGGCGAATATGAAAGATTCCTGATTTCCTTTTAAGAAGTTAAAAAAAATATTAGAAATCAAAAGACGTATATTGTTCACATTGCTTCAACGTGTCTCACAACTATATGGTTTCATTTTTACGCCGATGATACTCAACTTTACCTCCCTGTCAGTCCTAACGACGCTTGCCGCGTTTGAGGAAATTAAATATTGGAAGTCTCGTAATTTTTTCCTTCTCAACGAGGATAAGACCTTCTTCGGTGTGACGGTGGATGTTGATGAGAAATAATTTTAGATTTCCATCCCCGCTGACCTTCAGAAAGTTATTCAGGCCTTTATTTCAACCTGCCTCGACTGTTATAATTATATTCTGCTCTCAATAAAAAAAACAGAAGTCGGTCCAAAATGTAGCTGCACGATTTTTTTTTAACAATAAGAGAACACATTAGCCCCATTTTATTATCCCTCCGCTGGCTTACAGTCGCTCTTAGAATACAATTTAAGGTTTTACTGTTCAGTCATAAAGCCTGAAATGGATTTGACCTATTTTGCCAACACACACATTTTGCCCCCTAAAAAAAAGAAAAAATGGAACAACTCAACATTTTAACTACTCTGCTGCCTCTCTGTGCTCTTTAAGCTCTTTAAAACGTCTCTTTAAACTGGCATTCAGTGCATGCACTATAGTGAATTTATCCTATAAATACCTGAATTCGGGTAGAGATATCAAAACAACACTTTTTTGATACCTTACAATACTATGAGAGCTAAATTTCTCAAATGTTAAATGTTGTCAGAACACATAGACTTTGTCTAAATTAAATAGTTAAACATTGGCAACATTTTAAATTAAATTAGTAGCTGTCTGTTCAAAGAATAAGTGAACAAGAGCACGAATGTGACCAGGCATTCAGTGCCAACTGTGCTACAAACTAGGGCTGTCAATCAATTCACATTTAATTTTGATTAATCGCTTGATTGTCCATAGTTAAGCGCAATTAATCGCACATTTCTCATCTGTTCAAAATGTACCTTACAGGGAGATTTGTCAAGTATTTAATACTCTTATCAACATGGGAGTATATATATTTTATATGTATTATATCTGTATTTGTTCCTACTTTATACTTTGCAACTGCTACACAACAATTTCCCTCAGGATAAATCAAGTTCTATCTTTTCTTGTTTTACAGACATATACAGTTCAGACATCGAACAGTTTAATCAACACTTTTGATTTAATTTAAACAAAAACTGTTCATTATAACCTTTATGAAGATGGATTTATGACAGTAATGTTTGTATTAGTGTCTGTTACTTGTTGTTGTCATGCAGAAACTAGGGCTGTCAGTCAATTCAAATATTTAGTCGTGATTAATCGCATGATTGTCCATAGTTAATCACAATTAATCGCACATTTTTATCTGTTCAAAATTAACCTTAAAGGGAGATTTGTCAAGTATTTAATCCTCTTATCAACATGGGAGTGGGCAAATATGCTGCTTTATGCAAATGTATGTATATATTTATTATTGTAAATCAATTAACAACACAAAACAATGACAGATATTGATCAGAAACCCTCACAGGTACTGCATTTAGCATAAAACAATATGCTCACATCATAACATGTCAAACTGCAGCCCAACAGACAACAACAGCTGTCAGTGTGTCAGTGTGCTGACTTGACTATGACTTGCCCCAAACTGCATGTGATTATCATAAAGTGGGCATGCCTGTAAAGGGGAGACTCGTGGGTACCCAGAGAACCCATTCACACATCTGGAGGTCAGAGGTCAGGGGACCCCTTTGAAAATGGACATAACAGTTTTTCCTCGCCAAAATTTAGCCTAAGTTTGGAGCGTTATTTAACCTCCTTCTCTACAAGCTAGTCTGACCTGGTTGGTACCGATGGATTCATCAGGTTTTGTAGTTTCATATGATACCAGTATCTTCACTCTAGCTTCAAAAATTAAATTAGTGGCGTTAAAACAAATTTGCGTTAACGTGTTATTATCACGTTAACTCTGACAGCCCTACTAAAAACACATCTGTCCCAAAACAGTGAGGTTCAGTACTAACCACGTTGTGGCCGTCGTCTAAGCACTTTGTAACTGTTAATAAAAGTTATAGTATAGTAGAGGGTTTTTAACAGAACTAGTGGTGTTCATGGGAACTTAAGGGGCTGATTATCTGGAGCCAATGAGTACAGAAGGGGTATTTTATGTTGGTTTGTGGGTGTTTCTGTAGTCAAAGTGGTTCTGATCTGAATTAAGGGGCCACACTCACATGTATAAATAACTGAGAGACACACTTGAATGTGCAGCTTGTTGTTGGACCACGTGATCCAGTGAGTCGGGGTCTCTCTCCCTCTCTTCTCTCTCCCAGGCTCTCTCTCTCTCTCTCTCTCGCTCACTCCCTCTCTCTTCCCTCCTCTCCTGCTCCGTCTGTAATCACCTATTCTTGGAGCTTTTTTCCAATTGCCTCATCGGAAAACCATGCGGAGAGAGGGATGGCCGATCTGCAGTGATTGAACAGTTCTGCTCGCAATTTAACTCCATCTGATAGGGGTTAGCTAGGCCTCTCTCACACAGTGTTCCCCTCGGACTGACGGAGGAGAGGTGTGTCCGCTCACACACAATCAGGATTTGGCTTTTTTTTGGTGCAGCAAAAGGCAACACAAAAAAAACACAAAAATAAGCAGAAAACTTAACTGCTGGTGTTGGTTTAGAGGATTTCCCTTTGAGATGGCATATTTAGACTTTCATCTTCTTAACTGAGCAGAAATGAAGGAAACCCTGGAAGAAAAAAAACACGTTTGCAGTATATACATCGTATAAGTATTGAGGAAGGAATCCGCCATAATCAAAAATTAATGAATAAATAAATAAATGACTCAATGAATAATTGTTATTAAATGTAGCAAAATAATATTAAAAATAACTTTTGCCATTAATTAATTGATAAAATGTGACATAAATTGATATTTGTTTTGATTTGCTTCTTTATTTATTTATCTTTTTATTCATTCCCTTATTCATTCACTTTTCTGTTGAATTTTCCCTTTTATTTATTTATGTATTTTTTAATTTTTGCATTTATTTCTTATTTATTTTTGTATTTTTGCAATATCTATCTATTTATTTATTTATTTATGCATGACTTTCCCTTTCCATTTCCCCCCTTATTTATTTCCCCAAATTCATTTATTTATGTATTCTTTTCTTTATACATTTCTTTTTGCATTTCTGCCTCATTATGCAAATGAGTGGGCTGTCAAATGTTGTTAAATAAATAAATAAATACAAAATAAATGCAAAAAGTAAATAAATAAATAAATTTAAAAATGAATAAATCTTGTTTGAGGTCTTCAAACTTCAAAAGTTTGTCCACCAGAGAGGACTGACGAGTTTACTTTAAAACTTCCCGCTCAGTACATATCTTGGAAGCAGTTCTTTAAAAAAAGAAATTTTAAGGATCTGTATAAAAAAATGTTTTAATTATGTATTTATGTAAAAACAAAAAACATAAATATCACTCCAATATTTTAACTCTCTCAAATATCAGTAATATCAGTACTTTTAGTTGTTTTTTTTTTATAATAAATACTAATAATATTGCCAATTTTCCGGTAGTTTTTGTGGCTTGATAGCTTAATTATTTGATAATGTGTGATGTTTTTAGGTGGTTGTATACATTTGTGGTGTTTTCCTGCAGTACTGCAACTATTTGGACGCATTACTTGTAAAGTATGTTTTCAATTAGAAACACATTTTTGGATCAATCCCAAGACTTTCCAGTCTGGTTCTCTTGATTCTGAATTTTATTGTTCATCCGGAGCTTTTTGTCCCCCATCTTGTTCCTTTCACGTCTCTTTCATACATTTAATTTTGACATTTGTTTTAATTTCTGCCCCCTCTGCCTGCTCACAGTTTTGTCATGTGGTGTGTAACACTATCATCTGTTGCATCTCAGAGGAAAGATTCAGAGAATTCATTTTTGAGATGTTTAATCAGGCAGCAATAAGTTAAATCTTTCTTAATGACTCTTATCTTAAAATAAGAAATGTCACAGGCTGAACTTTGACATTTTAAACATTTTTAGCCACGTTAGCTGCACGGCTCTATGGAAGATGATGATGATCGACTAAGATTTCTTTAGTCGATTAGTCGTTTTTTATGCTTTTTTTAATGCTGAATGACTTATTCCCAAGAAACTTATGAGGCAAACACCAGATTTAAAGTGGTGCTTTTGTGTGATTCTTTGTGGAGGAACTCAGTTTTGCAGACTCTATTACTCTATTAACCCTCTGAGACCCACAATAGACCTGTTTTAGTCTTTTTTTTAGGGGGGTGCAGGGGGTCTTTAGGAGGAGATGGCAGGCCAGCAGTAGATGTCACATAGAAGTGGTATACATCATCTGAAAGCTGGGAACCTGGAGATTAATTTGAGATGCAGGTCTTTACCATTGTATTCCTTAGGTTTTCTAGTTTCATATGATATCTGTACCTCCACTAGCTCTAAACCTGAACCTGCTACAGCCTCTGAAAGACAGTAAAGTCAGTCGGGGGCTCTCAGGGGGTTAAATCAACTAATCAATTAGTCGACAAAATCGTATGAATGTTAGTCGACTAAGAATTTCTTTGGTTGAGGACAGCCCTAGCGTTCACAGTTTCATTTATAAGTTTGTGAGCAGATGATGAGGAGAGAGGGAGACACATGGGTTTATGGGTTTATGGGTTTTTGTGCAGCAATGGCTGCTACTTCTGTACGAAGGTGTGTGTGGATGCATCGTGACGTGAACGGCTTCACTGAAACAGATTTCATCCAAAATTTCAGGATGTCAAGGGCTACTTTTAACTACCTCTGTCAGCGCCTCATCACGAGACTCCCGCCAGCGCAGAATTGTGATGAATATCGATCTAGAGTGACGTAAAAGTCGCATGAATGACTGAGGTTGCATTGCAAAAATTCATGCATCTTTTCTCTTATTTTCTCCCGTACTTGTTGCCGTTGCATCCGACATTTTTATCAGATTTTTTTATCTGACCACATGTGAAAGTGACCCAAATCAGAAATGAAAAGATCAGACGGAGGAGAGCAGGTCGTCACTAAATATAGAACAGCTGGACCACCTTAAAGGTCAGCCCACCTTAAGGTGAGCCTGGGCCGATGTTTGGGGCAAACCCCCTTCACTTTAATCAGCCGGTGGCAACACAGGAATTAGGCTCGGGTCTTAAGGAGTTGTAGCATTAATTCACCGACAAATAAAGTATACACACTGCTACAGCTACGCTCACAGCTAGAACGTTACTGATAACTTCATACTCACCGTCAGTCACACACACACACACACATTGAGCGGGGGGTCAACTTAGAGATGCCAAGCGTGCAAATACGCTGACGGAAACCCTGATCTGACTCCATGTGATTTGTGCTGTTCACACTGTTGATATATATTTATATATTTGACACCTGATTTAAATTTTCTTTTCTCTTAACTTGAATTGTTTTAAAAACGTGGCTCTTCACATTGATCGTACAGCCGCTGTGGTTAGGTTTGTCCAGATGGTGTTCAATTCAGATTACAAACCACTTTTATATCTGGTTTCAAAATTAAACAGCATGCAGCCAAATATGATTTTAGCGTGTCCGCACATGTCACTTCATGCTTCATGGTCCGATGTGATGATAAAAGTCTCTCTTTAAAACTAGAAGTGTAATTACAGTCATTCTTTCTGTCATCGTGTACTCTGTGTGTACAGTACTACGAGGCAGAAATACCATGAAAATAACCTCAGATGCAGCTGTGGAAAACTGCTCAGGGGTCAAGTTGCCCACGGGTTTTGGTTAAGGATCAATTTTCATGCCCGCGTCCAAACCTCAGTCACCAGTGTGTAAACTGGAAAGTGACCCCAGTTTAGCCTCAGCCTCACCCTGGAGAGTGGAAACTGTCCTTCCCTCGGGCCAAAGCACGGGTTGGAACCGAAAGTGGAAAAAGAAGCAGTTTAACCTTTTCTGTCAGGAGGAGGAAATTGATTTGTACCGCTGAGCGTGATGCCAGCGGCGGCGTCACTGTTTAACTAACTAACTACAGTACAGGCTGTTCTGATTCTACTAACAGCATTAATCATTTAATTTATTTATAAAGACGTTTATCACATAAAGAACGTAGATCTTTATCTTTACATTTTATTATCTGTGTCTCCAGGATTGAGATCGAAGACTCGGAGGCGGTGGGCATCTCCAACATCATCTCCAATCTGATCACCATGTTCCCCCGAAGTACTTTAACGGCGCTGCCCAGCGAGCTCTTCACCTCCTTCATCAACTGCCTCACGCTGCTCACCTGCTCCTTTGGACGCAGCGCCGCCCTAGAGGAGGTGGTGAGTAGTAACGCCTTCATCTGATCATCTTCACTGAATTACAGTCACATAAAAGATCCTGCATACTGTAGCTCACTTTACGCAACGTTTCGAAGGTCTGAGGGCCAAAATCGTCTGAAATATATTGACTACAAGTGATTAACAGTGTTCAAGATTTTTTTTCTTTATTTACAGTCTTAAAGTAAACTTATCTAATACTCGACCAAAAAAAACTGATTATCTTAAAGGTCCCATATTGTAAAAAATTTGATTTTCATGTCTTTTATATTATAAAGCAGGTTTAAGTGCTTCATAAATACTGTTAAATTATCAAAACGTTCAATATACGGAGAAATACACAAAACCCGTATTCAGAAATTGTGCGTTTGAAACAAGCCGTCAGGATTTCTGTCCATTTGTGATGTCACAAATCTACCATATTTAGACCATTTCACAGTTTTAAACGTAAACATACTAAATGTGTCCCAGTTTATTTCCTATTGCTGTTTATGTGAATGACATCAGCTGACAGGAAGTAAACAGGGACCCAAACTGTTTCCTAGCAACGCAATTCCGTTGCCATTCCATCGAAATGCGCTAAAACAGAGCGTTTCAGACAGAGAGTAAATACAGGTATATTCAAACAGACAGGATGAGAAAAATGATGTTTTTTGAACATTAAAGCATGTAAACATGTTCTAGTAGAAACATCAAAATAAAAGTAAGAACCTAGAAATGAGCATGATATGTCCCCTTTAAAAAATGAGCACGACTTTGTGCAGCACTTTGAGATGTGTTTTTTTCTGCTGTCTTATCCTGTTAATCATCTCGTCAGAACTTGATGTTAATTTACTACATAATAATATTACTTAAAAAAGGCGATATACAGCAAGTGATAAAAAAAGGCCTAGCCCTGATCTGCTATATGTGGTACATCATCTGTTTTGGAGCATTGCTCTTTAATGTAAAATTATGCTTTATGTATAATATATGTATACTTTGTCACTGGGTCATTGAAGACAACAGAACCCAGAGAAGTGAAGAGTCTCATAATGAAAATGGTCGACATTGTTTTGCTCCTTTCTCTCAGCTGGATAAAGACGACATGGTTTACATGGAGGCCTACGACAAGCTGCTGGAGTCGTGGTTGACGCTCGTCCAGGACGAGGAGCATTTTCCTCGCGGCTGCTTCGTCCAGCCGGCGATCCAGGTCTTCAACTCGTACATCCAGTGTCACTTGGCTGCTCCTGACGGCACCCGCAACCTGGTGAGACTGTTATTAATAATAATAATAAACAATACAGTGTGTTTCACTGAAGGAAGACGAGTCAGCTCAACAAGTTCACCCTAAAGATTTAGAAAAGGCGTTAAAAGGACAGAAGTGAGGAACTCTGCTTCATTCATTGCAGCCTTATAATACTGGATCTGCTCATGTCTAATAGAAGATATTAAGACATTCTCTATTTTGTTGTTTTAATTTACATGTAGATATAATTGATTAAAAAGTGTGTTTTCAGATTTGCTCATCAATATGATCAATATTCTACGGAAGCCCTGAGAGGCTGATCTAAATAGTTTTCTCTCCTGTGTTCGTGACTTAAGAAAAGGTGGAAAAAGGTTTTGCCGGATAATCTTTAGAAGTTCCTTTTTTTTTATTCACTCGTGAAAAAAGATTTAAAAAATAGTTTTTGCCAGGTGATTTTTTTAATTTTTATTTTGTCAGGATAATTTGTGAAGTGTTTGCTTCATGTTTTCTTCCATGCACTCTTAACACAACAAGGTACATACAGTATATTGTGTGTTAGCAAGTTATGTTACATTACTGTCATATTTTTCTTTTGTCTAGAAATGTATTTTAATTGGCGCTAATCTGCCGTTCGGGAAAACATGAATGCTTTTCGTCCTATTTAGAACTTAAGGTAGTGGTGCACTTCAGCTTCTTGTGGCCGAAATGAGTATTTCAACAACAAATAAAACTTTTTTCCACCTGTTCTTAAGTCATTAACACAGGAGGGAAAACAATTTAGATCAGAGTATTTTTCTCACTTGCCTCTCACGGCTTCCGTAATATTCACCTCCTGACACGTGTAACTTACTTTTCCTCGCTCACCTTCTAGTCAGTGAACGGCATCACGTCTCACGAAGAGGAAGAGATCAACGAGCTGCAGGAAGACGACAGAGAGCTGTTCTCTGACCAGCTGTCCAGCATCGGCATGCTGGGACGGGTGGCCGCTGACCACTGTATCCCCCTGCTCACAACGTAGGACACCTTTAAAAACCTTAAACAAGTAGTTCTTCACATCCTCAACATCAGACTCGTCTAGATTTTATTAAATTCTTGTATAAAGTTCACATTTTTTGTATCAATGTTATGAAAGTACATGTTGTTTACCCAGTTTTCACAAGATCTTTGATTTTCCTCTCCGTATGTTTAACCTTTTGTTCAGTTTGCATTATTATAAATTCATTAGAGATTTATTATGATCTTGGAGTTCAAAAGGAAGCAGAAGCTGTGTTTGTGTTAATATTGGTTTCGTCATCTCACAGCCTGCTGGAGGACCGGGTGACACGGCTGCACGGTCAACTCCAGAGGACCCAGCAGCACCTCATGGCCACATCTGACCCCGGATCAATGGACCGCAAAGTCCTGGACGACCTCTATGAGGACATCCACTGGATCATACTGGTCTCAGGTCAGCAGCACGACATTAAACTTTTGTTTCTTTGTGTCTTTGTATTTGAAAAAAGGAACATTTTGGGATTATCTGGATTGACACAAGAAGAGTCGGGACTCGGTCGGCACACATTCGTTTTTGAGGAAGACATAATTGTTTGTTCGTTGATGTTTCTGACAGTACACTTGTTTCTACACTCAGGATTTTATTGTTTATAAAATCACAGTCAATTTCATCACACTCACTACATGGATTAGATGTGTCTCTTTAGCTGTTTCCATAAACATATTTTGAAGTATCACATGAGAGAAGTTGTATGGAAACGACAACATTCGATAAAACTTCCTCAATTGCGCAAAAAAGTTTTTACGCTCACTTGAGGTGTTTTTGTAATCTTTGTCGAAAAAGAGTTGTTGCGCTTAATGAAATATGGAAACACCTTTACTGAATAAATTCTGACGTAACTAAACATAAATTTAAACTAGATGCATTTAAATATAACAGGGTCCCAACATATAGATGTATGAATACATATTTAGAGGGACAGTACTGTGTTTAACGTTTAGATCTTTTAATAAATGTTGTGTAACCTCACTAAAGTTGAATTACTACCCAGAGTTAGAAGGTTCAGTTTCCACGAAGGCTTCACATGATTTACAATCAAACACTCACACACACAGTACTGACAGCTTTATGATGTTTTAATACACTAGAAGATTTTTATAGTGTTCAGAAATGACTTTTCCAGCACAGTTTATTCCACTTAACCGACTTTATTTGTGAACTAGACAGAAGAGCAGAACTCCACCCAGTTCTGTGGGTTTATTGTCTGAAGCGGCATCATTAGAGCCGCGCAAAGCAGCGCCGCAGACTCCTCGCCATTAACTTAACCATTTAGGGGAAGGAGGGTAGGGTTTATTATTATATATTATTTAATGTTCAGGAGGTATGGTACAGTACAATAAAACATTAAAACTGGCACAGACTGTACAACCTGCTACTGAGAAATGTGATAGAGGAAATAATGTTTTAATATTTTATTCTGATACTAAAGCTGCAACTAACGATTATTTTCATTATCAGTTAATAAGATGATTATTTTCTTAATTAACTGATTAATTATTTGATCTATAAAATGTGAGAGAAATCACACACACACCGTCACAGTTTGCCAGAGACCAAGTTGATGAATTCAGATGTTTTTCAGAAACAAAACTCAACGATATTCAATTTACTGTCACAGAAGAATAACAAAACAAACAAATATTTAAAAACAAAAAGGTGGAAACAGAACATTTTGTGCATTTTTGCTTTAAAAATGACTTTCGATTATGAAAATAGTTGCAGATTAATTTTCTGTGAATCGTTCCAGTTCTCTTTGATGCCCAAATTTATTAAATGTTTTAGAGAAACCTATGTCATCTTTTTTTATTTTATTTAACCAGAAATAAAAGACTCATTGAGATTAAAACTCATTTTTTCAAGAATGTCTTGATCAAGACAGGCATCAGCACAAATAAAAACAAACATATAATTTAAAATGAAAACAAAGAACAAAATTAACAGAATTATAAGATATCAAAAGACATTCAAAAAGCCAGATGTGTAAATCATTCCACATCATTTAGAGTCACTTTAAATACATTTCCAGGTATTTTTTTAAATGATTCCCAGCAGCGGGAGCAGCCTACTTAAACGCCCTTTTCCCCAGTTCATTACGAACTTTAGGGATGGTTAGTAGGACTATTAGTCCTGGGAGCGAAGATGATAACATCTGCATCTGTCCGTGCGTCCTCCAGGGTATTTATTAGCCGACGACCCTCAGGGTGAAACCCCGTTGATCCCCTCAGAGGTGATGGAGTTCTCCATCAAACACTCGACAGAAGTGGACATCAACACGACGCTGCAGATCCTCGGCTCGCCGGGGGAGAAGGCCTCGTCCATACCGGGCTGCAACCGCACAGACTCCGTCATCAGGTACTGTTTCTGTTGAAGTCACCTCTTGATTTAACGGTTTGACTTCCTTGTTCTGTTTAGCGTTCACTTGGCTTGGATGCTGCTGAATAATAGGAATGTCTTCATTTATAAGATGTGCTCTTGTTTTGTCTTCTACCAAACACTTGAACAGGTACATCAGAGAGAAGTGACTATTATATATAAAGTTTTTATAAACTAGTTCACGTTTTGCAAATATTTAATGTCCTGTAGAAACACCAAATTTCTAAAGACTTCTTTTAGTCTCAAATTTCCAGGCTTTTATTCTTTCTTCCTCTTTTTTTCCCATTAAAATTTCAACGAGCAAAGACTCGCTCGTTATTATTTGGATAGTATGTATTTTGCGTTGTGCAAAACAGCATTTTGTAAGTGCCGTGCTCCTTTAGGCAAGGCAGGTTTATTTATATAGCACATTTGAGGAGCAAGACAATTCAAAGCGCTTTACATAAAACTTCAAAAACACAAAAGGACATTCAAATACAGTTAAAAACAGTTATTAAAGAGCCAAGATGAAAACAAACTAAAATACAATAAGGTGGGTATAAAATACAGGTATGAAAGAAATTAATAATTATTTGATTAAATGAAAGGCAGCGGCAAACAGAAAAGTATTCAGCCTTGATTTAAAAGAGAGTTGCAGCTGACCTGCAGTTTTCTGGGAGTTTGTTTCAGATATATGGAGCATAATAACTCAGGCTGTCAAAATTAACGGAAATTCGTCTTAATGCCACTAATTTCTTTAACGCAATTTGCTATTTTTGGTTGTAGCGACTCAGTTTTAAAGCTAGAGTGAGATACTAATATCACATAAGATATTAGAAATCAATTGACAGCCCTAATAAAAACTGAACTCTGCTAGTTTTGAATCTGGAGACAGAAAGCAGACCTTCTTGTTTCTACAGTTTCTGGCTGTTAGGTGTTTTTTCTTGCCACCAAGAGTTCATGAGCTTGGAAGCAAAGTGTTTGTCCTTCGTTGGGTTTGACGGCGTCGTAGGGACTGAGATTACTGAAAAGTTACTGACTGCCATTGTGAAGTGGAAGGTCGACCGTTTGAATCTCCAAACTATTTAAGAAAAAATCCGTTGTACTGTGGGCAAACTGTGAAGGTCTCAGGTTTGAGGAATGTTAAGTAAAGCATCTGGTATGTTTGAAATGTATTTTAGACACTAAAGCTGACTCAAGGACCAGACTGCCGTCGGATAGATTGTCGAGATGACACGTCTTGTGTCCGGCGGTCCTCGGGATGTTGTGACAGTACGTCTCATTTTACCAGGCAGACCTCCATAAAAGCCTCCCAGAATAGACTTCCTCTCTCTGTCCGAGGGCCGGTCGGACCTCGAAGTGTTGTCACAGTTATTGTCCCATAAAGCTAAAGGTGGTTTAGTCCCTTCACATTCACACCCAAACACCATCTGAATGTGCAGCCTGTAAAACAAGAGAAACAAAGAGCCTCTCGCTGTGGTTCTGCTTTAATGTGGTTTTTAAACTCCCTCGAGGACACAAACACATGATAAAACATGGCTTAATAAAGCTGTCGCTGCTGTAACACCGGCTCACTGTCACATTAACATGGAGGTGAGTCCTTCAGACTCCTGAACCTGAGCTTCCTCTCCTAATAAGACCGTCTGATGTCGCATTCACACCAAGAGCGAAGTGAATTTTCACCTCGCTTTAGTTGGACCGCCGGTCATCATTTGTGTTTATTCTCTGGACACGCTGCGAAATGGAAGAAATAACCACTGTTGCTGCTTTTTTTGTACATGTTGTGGAAGTCCCAGATATGTCAGAAAACCAAACGCCGTGGTGTCTGGGTTCATAACATCACCCGGCGGCGTGCCGTAGTCACATACAGCGTCGTTACACTGACTGTATCTATCAAGCCACACGTCGGTACTACGTTATGAACCCATAATAAACAGATTGTGCTGTGATTTAATTGAAATAAACAAATTAAAATGATGCTGAAATAACTACATAATGATGTTGATTTGTAAAAAATCTGAATTCATGCTTTGTCAGGTCTGTCCACAAGATGACAAGCAAACAACTGTTAAAATGCTTGTTTTCTGAATGGAGTTTGGATGGATCAGCGCCAGGCTATGCAGCTGCTCCATCAACACTCAACATAAAGTCATCTAGAGACGTTGTTGTTTCTACCAGAGAGTTTGGTTCCGTCTCTGTACAGATATGATGCGTTATCGTAGCTCTGGGTGACCACAGACACATACAAGATTTATTTCCTCCATTTCTGATTCAACAACGTGAGGACATAAATGACGACAGAAGGACGATCTCAACGCTGAGAGGCTTTCACGACACAGCGTCACGCAAATTTCTCACTCAAGTTGAAATATTTCAACTCCCGGAAATACGTGGAAAACCATGGCTGTATTCGAAACCGCCTGCTACATACTACTGACGAACGCAGTATGCAGTATGTGCTGTACTGTAATGTACTATACTCTTGAGAGAGCTCCTGCCAGCTCAGTTCTCCTCCGTGTGGCTGACTGTTGAACACAAAGTACAAAACAATGCCTCTATAAATACTCCCAACGCTATAATGAAACCGACTGCAGCGATGCAAACGAGTGTATCTGGTTGCTGTGATCAGATGGGATTTAGTTTTTCAACAACAATTAAATGTGCAGCCCGACAGTATGCGACTGTGGTGTTAGAAACGTCGTGCAGTTCAGGGATGTTGGCTGGATGTGTGTGTGTGTGTGTGTGTGTGTGTGTGTGTGTGTGTGTGTGTGTGCAGATAATCACAGTGACGACAATAGATAGTCACAGCAGCCGGTGACATTGTCTGTTGAAGGTCGTTGAGCCGCTGTGTTTTCTAGATTGTTCATTATGTAGAGGAGCGTGTTCGTGAGTGCGAGAGAGGGGGGCGACGGCGTCAGGTTTCCTAGCAGCGAGCGTTCGACCCCGGCCACGTAAATGTCAACGTGGTTTTGTTTTCTGCAAACAATGTGAAACTGTGCACTGTCCCCGACGGAGGGGGGCGGGAGTGACGGACCCGTAAGCTGCTTTAAGCCCTCTGTCCTCTATATGCTGCATCGGTCCAGCCATGTCAGACTAGCTCGTCGAGAAGGAGGTTAAGTAACGCTCCAAACTTACTCTAAATTTTGGCGAGGAAAAAACTGTCCTGTCCATTTTCAAAGAGGCCCCTTGACCTCTGACCTCCAGATGTGTGGATGTAAATGGGTTCTATGGGTACCCACGAGTCTCCCCTTTACAGACATGCCCACTTTATGATCATCACATGCAGTTTGGGGCAAGTCATAGTCAAGTCAGCACACTGACACACTGACAGCATGTTATGATTGGAGCATATTGTTTTATACTAAATGCAGTACCTGTGAGGGTTTCTGGATCAATATCTGTCATTGTTTTGTGTTAATTGATTTACAATAATACATATATACATATATTTGTATAAAGCAGCATATTTACCCACTCCCATGTTGATAAGAGGATTAAATACTTGACAAATCTCCCTTTAAGGTTCATTTTGAACAGATAAAAATGTGCAATTAATTGTGATTAACTATAGACAATGCTGCAATTAATCACAACTAAATATTTGAATTGACTGACAGCCCTAGTTTCTGCATGACAGCAACAAGTAACAGACACTAATATAAACATTCCTGTAATAAATCCATCTTCATAAAGGTTATAATGAACAGTTTTTGTTTAAATTAGTCAAAAGTGTTGATTTAACTGTTCGATGTACAAATCTCCCTTTAAGGTACATTTTGAACAGATAAAAAAAATGTGTGATTCATTTGCGATTAACTATTTGAATCAATTGACAGCCCTACTTCTAAGATTATTCATGTTTTAGTTGCTGTTATCAAGCAGTGACATAGTTTGTGTATAATAAACCATGGTGGGCCTAGTTAACCACATAAAGGCATGACAGTAGTGTAAAACCAGCCGTGGGTGAGTGTCTGAGGATTACAGGATTATCAGTTGTTGTCATTTTTTTGGCTGCTGTCAGACTCCTTGCAGCCACACGGATGCAAAAACTTTAAATGAATCTGCGTCCTTTGTATTGTGTGTCGTTCATTGGGATGTTGAGGTCAAAATGATATAAAATATTGTTCACACCTTGAATAAAAAGCTGCTCACTCCCAGCTGTTTGTATGTGGTTGTCTCTCTGCTGAGCGTTTTATGTTGTCATGACCTTGTTTGTATCATTTCACCTATTTCAGTCTCGGTCTCGGTCTTCTCTTCTAAACTACCACCCTCCAGTTCTCATGCCTTCTCACTGTTTTATCTAGTCTCCTCTCTTTTCTACCCGTTTGGCCTTCTCTGTTATCTCGTCTTCCTTTTCCCAAGTTTCAACTTTGAATCTGACTCTTATGATCTGTTCTGTCTGTTCAGGTTGCTGTCGGCGGTGTTGAGGACGTCAGAGGTCGAGTCGAGGGCGACGAGAGCGAGTCTGACGGAGTTACTGAGTCCACAGATGGGGAAGGACATCATGTGGTTCCTCAGACGCTGGGCCAAGACGTACCTGCTGGTGGACGAGAAGCTCTACGAGCAGGTCTGAGCTCGACATGACATCATACATGTCAAAATCACTACATCTCCCATCCCATCATCATAGCATGTTTCTCCTCATCCGTCCTCAGATCAGCATGCCCCTGAGCACAGCGTTTGGCCCGGACACAGAGGGGGCCCAGTGGATTGTGGGATATCTTCTGGAGAAGGTGATCAACAACCTGTCGGTGTGGAGCTCCGAGGCCGAGCTGGCCATCGACACCGTGGAGCTGCTGGTGACGCTGGTGGAGAAGAGGGAGAGGTGAGGACGATCAGTCCATCAACAGGAAATTAATTATCACCATTGTTTTGATTCATTTTTTTCAAGAAAACAGCTTCTCAAATGTGAATATTTTCTGCTTTTCTTAGTCTTTTTTGATTGTAGACTGAATATCTTTGAGTGTTGGCATTAGACATTAGAAGATGTCACTTTGGGAAATTGTGATGAGCATTTTTCAAGATTTTCTGATAAGGTTGCTTCGATCAATGGACCGATATTCGTTCTAAATAGTTTGATCGGTAATCTGTCTCTATAAAAGCTGATCAGAAGAACCAGATCAGACGGCGCATCGATTCTGAATTGAAACGTTTTCAATACTCATTTGTCTGCTTTCTCGCCTGCTCTTTAATTCTCTCTGAGAGCGACACAGCTGATCACACACCGGGCCTGGCGGAGAGTTCTTTCTGAACAGCTCGTGCAGAGCTCTGTGCGATCTGCAGCGATAGTTTCTGCGTCTGTCTGACATTTTATAGGCAAAACAATTAACCCCAAAGCCGAGCTATCCTGACTACTTTTGTACTTTTGTAACCGCTAGCATTTCTGCTTGTTTCTCAAATATAGATTTTTTTTAAAGTAGGCATTACTCTGTTAAAAGTGTTCAAAACGGTTTGGAACCAGTATTCTGGGTAAGATCATCTGTAGGTGCAGATGTTTTTCACACCAGATCCCACCACCACACAGCCTCTAACAGACCCTCTGTGTCCTCCTCCCTCCCTCTCTCTCCCTCTCTCTCTCTCTGTTCAGGGCGAACATCGTGGTGCAGTGTGAGAGCTGGTGGAACCTGGCGAAGCAGTTCGCCAGCCGCAGCCCGCCGCTTCACCTGCTGTCCAGCTCCGTTCAGAGGACTCTGATGAAGGCTCTGGTCCTGGGAGGCTTCGCTCACATGGACTCTGACGCCAAACAGCAATACTGGGCCGAGGTACCGTAATGTGTTTATAACGAAGTGAAGGATAATTGAAACGATTAGTTGATTCATCAAATAGACGATCGGCAACAATTCTGATAATCAACCAAGAATAAATGCGAAGCTCTCTCTGGTCCAGCTTGCAGCTTGTCAGATTATCTGGTTTGTCTCTGTGTTAGCAGATCTCAGCCGTTAATTTAATGAGTACAATGTTATTATAACTGATAGAAAAGATGATCAAAACTATGAAACATAAGACCAAACTGAAATGATCCTTTAAGTTGGAACATCCAGCAGCCAAAGTGCATATTTTTACCTTTTTCACATCTAATAATAAATAAAAGAAGTGATCATTTCTGCAGTTTTTGTTGACATTAAACCTCCAAAAACTAGTTCTGCAGTCAGATCTCAGGAGGAGGAGGAGGAGGAGTGATGGATGTAGTCGGTAATATTCCCCCGTCGAGTCTTCCTCCCGGGTGTATAACATGATCCTTTTTGTGATCCTGGAGGCCTTTTTGTCTTAATAGGCTGACGGTAGTAAATGAGGGTGCAAAGCCACGACGACTCCAGAGTAATTATGAGTGTTACTGGTGAGACGGCAGCTGTTGGCTCCTGCAGCTGCTTCGTCTGAACTTGGATGGCTCTGATGAAGGAGGAGGAGGAAGAGGAGGAGGAGGAGGAGAGATGAACCCAACAACTGATCAAACATTCCTGTTACGTCTCACATTCCTCCTCCTCCTTTTATTCCATTTAAACAAACATAACGTCAAAAGACACAAGAACAGTCTTCAAAAATTGATCTAAATAATAATAATAAATAAATAAATATTTTTCTAATAAATAAATACATTTTATAATAAATTAAATAAATAAATATTTTTATAATAAATTTAATAAATTAATTTTATAATAAATTACATAAATAAAATATATATATGTAATAAATATATATATATATACATATACATATATACACATTTATATATATATATTATATATATATTTATTTGTCATTTATTATAAAATGAATTTATTTAATTTATTATAAAAATATTTATTTATTTAATTTATTATAAAATGTATTTATTTATTATTATTATTTAAATCTATTTTAGTCTAAAAATACTCCATTACAAGTAAAAGTTAGTAAAGTACACAAGTATTATCAGCAAAACAAAAATGTACATTAAGTATCAAAATAAAAGTACTCGTTATTTAGAATGGAATTATTATATTATGTTTTTTTTATCACTAAAAGATCATTTTAATGTTGTAGTTCGTTAATGTGGAGCCGATTTAAAATACTTTGTATACTACTGGGTAGATTAGTAGTACAGTACTGCATCATATTGTATAAGTATACAAGTGTTTGTTTATTTCTTTCTTATGAAGAAAGTGTCAAATAAATGTAACGGAGCAAAAAGAACAATATTTCCCTTTGTTGCATAAAATGGAAATACTCAATAAGTTAAGTACAAGTATGTCAAAACTGTACCTAAGTACAGTACTTGAGTAGATTTAAATTATTTAAAGAACATAAAATAGTCCCATTATATGTGTTAATTAGCTGCCACTGAAACTTCTACAAGCTGTCCCATCTGAACACATCTTAAGAGTCCATTTTAATTTGTAAATTAACCCGAGACTTCCTGTTTGCGTCCGTCCAGGTGCTCCACCCGCTCCAGCAGCGTTTCCTCAACCTCATCAACCAGGAGAACTTCGCTCAGATCAGCCAGGAGACCGCCGTCAAACAGGAAATCATCGCCACGTTAGAGGCGCTGTGCGGCATCGCAGAGGCGACGCAGATCGACAACGTGGCCTCGCTCTTCTCGTTTCTCATGGACTTCCTGTCCAGCTGCATCGGCCTCATGGAGGTGAGAGCAGAGTCAAAGGCGGTGGAAGAACGGCAGCCTGCATGTTGCCTTTAAACGGCGGTCTGTGTGTGTTCGTTTGAGACGAGAGAGTCTGTAAATATCTTTTGTTTTTGTTGTTCAGGTCTACAGCAACACGCCCGAGACGATCAACCTCATCATCGAGGTTTTTGTGGAAGTGGCTCACAAGCAGATCTGTTACCTGGGAGAGGTGAGTGACACATCTTAAATGTACCTCCACTGTTTTACAGACTGTTTTCAGTCCAACTGTAGCAGGAAACACTTTAAAAAGAATATTTTGGTGACAGAAATCCCAGAACTCATTGCTGTAGCTGTCTGAGATGTTAACTGTCTCATCTCTCGTCGTCCAGACGAAGTCGATGAAGCTGTACGAGGCGTGTCTGACGCTGCTGCAGGTCTACTCCAAAAACAACCAGAGCAGGAAGCGAAACGACGCCACGGCGGAGGAGGACCAGTACCAGGACCTGCTGCTCATCATGGAGCTGCTCACCAACCTGCTCTCCAAAGAGTTCATCGACTTCAGCGACACCGGTGAGTCGGCTCTTTCTGTCTTTAAGTGTCAACCAAGAGCAGAAGACGTCTCGGTTTTTATGGAGGACGGATCCTGTCAAAATCAAAAATAAATTAATAAATAAATAAATAATATTAAAAATAAATGTAGCCATTAATTAATTGATAAAATGTGACATAGATTTATATTTGTTTTAATTTACTTATTTATGTATTTATCTTTGTTAATTAATTCCCTTATTTATTCACTTTTGTGTTTAATTTTCCCTTTCATTTATTTATGTATTATTTTTATTATTTTTGTGTTCATATTATATTTATTTTTAAATTTATTTATTTATTCATGCATGATTTTTCCCCTTTTTTATTTCCCCAATCTTATTTATTTCTGTATTCTTTTCTTTATGCATTTCTGCCTCATTATGCAAATTAGGGGCTGTCAATAAAATAAATAAATATATAAAAAATGTATAGAAATAAATTCATAAACAAAAAAAGGAAAAATAAAACAGAAGAGTAAATAAATAAGGGACTTAATACAAAGATAAATAAATAAAGAAACTAATTTTAAAAAATAAATAATAGTCACATTTTATTAATTAATTAATGGCTACATTTATTTTTAATATTATTTTTTCTGCATTTAGCTGCACCGAAATGTATTTATTTATTGAGTTATTTATTTATTTATTCATTTATTTTTGATTTTGGCAGTTTCCGTCCTCCATATGTCTTCTCGTTCATGTTGCCTCAGTTGCTTGATATTAAGTTTTTTCAAACCGCTATGTATTTTAGACGAGGTGTTTCGAAATCAAGACCAGGGAACGCCGGCGTCCAGTCGGATGGTATCGGCAGCAGACGTGGTTCTTTATGGCGTCAACATTGTTCTCCCCCTCATGTCTCAGGACCTGCTCAAGGTAAAACTGCACCACAGTGATGTTTCTTAGTGTTTGTTAATCCACGATCCAGGCTACTTTCAGTGTCCCTCATCAAACTGGGTCTGTTGTCCTCGTTGTTTTCCACAGTTCCCCTCCCTGTGCAACCAGTACTACAAGCTCATCACCTTCATCTGTGAGATCTTCCCAGAAAAGATCCCACAGCTGCCTGAAGACCTCTTCAAAAGCCTCATGTTCTCCCTGGAGCTGGGAATGACCTCGTATCCTCTGACTCTCTGTGTGGAGTACTGGTTTATACGGTTTATTTAGGCCAATTAATAATCATCTGTAGTCGCTTTCATGGCTGAATATTGAGCCTCAATACTTTTGGTACCGACTGAATAGACTCTTGAAAACTCTGCTTCTCTTTATCTCTAATCAGTTTCCTAATCCTCAAATTTGTATTCAGGCATTTTCACGTTAACTTTGACAGCCCTACTATTTAGTAAAGATGTTTGCTTCAAAAAACTCATTTCACATTGTAAAGTTGCAGGTGTTTGGATAGAGATAAGATATAGATATTTTAATAGCCCAAAAGTCTGTGGCTGCAGCAGAGAAGAGAAATACCTACTGCTAATAATCTACTAGATCTCTGCTCATCGCTGTTCAGATTTGTCTCGTATTTCCTCTTCGCTTCCACCCGGAGCTGCCAGTTTGACCAGTGCTGCTGTGGAAGAGATGATTCCTGTGTAGTTTGTGCTCCTTAACGTCTGTGTTCAGGATGAGTTCAGAGATCAGCCAGCTGTGTTTAGAGGCTCTGTCTCCTCTGGCTGAGCAGTGCGCTAAAAACCAGGAGAAAGACACGCCTCTCTTCATCGCCACCCGTCACTTCCTCAAGGTACTGCAGCACTCATGTTCACCACAGTAAAACTCAAGGTACAGCAGCACATGTTAATTTGGATATACTCTTCTGTTTTGTATTAATTCTCCGTGTACTCCGTGCCTCCAGTTGGTGTTTGACATGCTGGTCCTGCAAAAACACAACACAGAGATGACGGTGGCAGCAGGAGAAGCTCTCTACACACTTGTGTGCCTGCATCAGGTGAGTTAATAACACACAACACCTGTCTGCACATGGAGGACAGAACCTGCCAAAATCAAAAATAAATGAATGATTAAATAAATTACTCAATAACTCAATAAATATGTCATAAAATGTAACGAAAATAATATTAGAAATAAATGTAGTCATTAATTAATTGATAAAATGTGACATATCAACTCTCTTATTTATTCACTTTTCTGTTTAATTTTCCCTTTTATTTATTTATGTATTGATTTTTATTTATGTATTTTATTTTTTTATTTATTTATTTATTTATTTTAATTTATTTTACATTTATTTTTCAATTATTTTATATTTATTTTTAAATGTATGTATTTATTTTTGTATTTCTGCATTTATTTATGCACAATTTTCCCTTTGCATTTTACCCCTTATTTATTTCCCCAAACTTATCTACTTGTTATGCAAACGAGGGGGCTGTCTCTAAAATAAAATAAATAAAAAATAAATTAATAAATTAAAAAAATAAATACATGAATAAATTAAATTAAACAGAAGAGTAAATAAATAAGGGGAATTAATACAAAGATAAATAAATAAATAAAGAAGGAAATTAATTAATTAATTGCTAACTTTATTTTTTTTAAATTATTTTTGCTGCATTTAATCAGCTGATAATATAACCTCCTCTATTAAACTCTTGACCCTGAGTTGATGGTGTGTTTGTCCTCCGTCAGGCGGAGTACTCGGAGCTGGTGGAGACCCTCCTCTCCTCACAGAGAGACGCCATCATCTACCAGCGGCTGGCCGACGCCTTCAACAAGCTGACGGCCAGCAGCACGCCGCCCACCATGGACCGCAAGCAGAAGGTCGCCTTCCTCAAGAGCCTGGAGGAGTTCGTGGCCAACGTGGGCGGCCTCCTCTGCGTGAAATAACCACTGGAAACCGACGCCGCCTCGGATTTTATTTTTAATTTTTTGGAGGGAAAAGCAACCAATCAAAGGACCTCTCCTGCTTCGCCCCTATGAACTATGGGTAGAAGAGGCAGCTGGAGGATCCATCTCTCGTCTGAATGTTTTCACCTCCTCGGATTTCTTTTTTTGTTTTTGTTTTAACCCCCGCCCCTCCAGTTCGGCGTGATTGACAGATGATGATGATGATGATGATAATGATGATGATGATGATGATGAGGTGGTAACCATGGAGACTGAACTGCAGAGCAGACGGACTGAGTCGGAGGATCCCTCTGGAGCCATGTTGATTGACATGACGGAGCGCTGACCATCGTGACGGCGAGACGAGGCGGAGCTGATGTTGACGGCGTTGTCCTGCATCACTTCCTGTACCTGGAGGCTGCACACACACACACACACACACACACACACACACACACACACACACATACACAGAGTGACAAACAAGTTATTGAAGATTTGAAGGAGACATTTCTTTTTTCCAGTGTGAGGTTTTTTAGTATTAAGAGGGGCCAGTTTGTTTCATGGCGACCACACACACACACACACACACACACACACATACGCATCATTTTAACAGTAACACACACACACACATGGCGCCCCAATCTTTCCCAGAGTGCCTTTGTTTTGTTGATTGTTCTGTGTGTGCGGGTTTTTTTTTTTTTTTGTCATGCATCAACTGACAACAAACTGTGCCTGCCATTCGCCAAGAATACAGCGGATGCACACACACACACACACACACATACAAACAAGATGGGGATGGCGGTGGGGTTGCTGAACCACGCCACACGGGACGACGTTTGTTCGTTGGCGTTGACAGAAAACCAAAATCAGATTCAATAAAGGGTGTAAATATATACAGTATATATATAATGTTTTCAAACCAGAAACCAGAGAAATGTTTGTTCAAAGACAACAAAAAACAAGACTGAGATGTTTTTATAAGCCGGTTAGACGGCAGGAAGCGTATAAGAGAGAGCGACTCTCGGTTTTCACCTTTTTGCGGTTTGATATTTTTTTCTCTTATTTCGGATCGTAGTGTTAAGTCGCGGCGTCCTCCCCACCGGGGACGCGTGAAGGCTCGATGGATGGATCGGGCCTCTAAAGTTTAGCAGATTTAATTTAGTATTTTTCTACAGCAGCACATCATCCACCGTTCTCACTCTTCAAAACACACACACACTGGATGGAGGCAGAGACTGTTTGAGCTGACGGACAGCAATAACAAACCAAATAAAAAGGAGCAGAGCCACTTTGTTGAAGCATTATGTCGGAGAGCTCCTCGTTCAGAGCACTATCCTGGTTATTGTAGAATGGCTGTTTTGTTAATGAAGTGTAAAAGTGTACATAAACTTATTGTATAAAAATGTTTTGGCCTCTGCCGTTTCCTTTAAAACGAGTCTGTTGTCTTTTATCTACTTTAGTAAGAAATAAAGTTATGACTACTCTTTTTTAATCACCTAATATTTCGTCTGCCAGCTAAATTTAATGACTTGATAAATATTAAATGCTTAAATTAAATGCAGCAAAAATAATATGAAAAATAAATACAGCAATTAATTAATCGATAAAATGTGACAAATTGATATTTCTGTTTTGATTTGCTATTTATATTATTCCCTTTTTTTTACTCTTCTGTTTAATTTTCCAATTTCTGTATTTATTTTTATTAATTATTTATTTTTGCATTTATTTATTTATTTTATTTTTTTGACAGCCCCCTCATTTTTATAATGAGACAGAAATGTTTAAGGAAATGTATAAAGAAAAGAATACAGAAATAAATAGGTTCGGGGAAATTAATAAGGGTTGAAATTTAAGGGGAAAATCGTGCAGAAATAAATAAATGAATAAATACAAAAATATATACATTTGAAAATAAATAAAAAATAAATGCAAAAATATAAAGACTGATAAAAATAAATACAAAAATTAATTAAAAGGGAATATTAAACCGAATAAATAAGTCAATACAAAGTTAATAAAGAAGCAAATTAAAACAAATATCAATTTATGTCACATTTTATCAATTAATATCTACATTTATTTTTAATATTTTATTATTCAGCTATTATTCAAGACAGAAGCATTTGGAGGTAAAATATCAACTATTTTCTTGCTAATTGAATTAATAACTGACAGTCGAGGAAGTACTAATAACACACTGTGAAAATACTCTGTTACAAGTAAAAGTCCTGCATTGAAAATGTTATTTAATTAAAGTATCTAGGTATAATCATTGTTTTTTCAGAATTATTAATATTTGTTTTACTTCAAATATGAGATTTCCTGAAGATTGTAGACTACTCTACTGTATGTACCTAAAATTAGCCAAACCCCCTACAGTATTTATTCAATTTAAGACCAAATTCAGGTTTTCATCTAAATTAACAAACATATCTAAAGAGTTTTTCTTACAGTTTAAAAATAAATATCTTATGTGTTTTTCGGCTGGTTGAAATTAAAAATTAACCATAGACAGTGAGGTAGAGAGAGAAAACACCACCTAGTGTTCCTTGTTATGTAATCAGACAGAGAGGCGAAGCTGAGTATTTTGTCCCTCGTCAGAAGCCGTACTTAGTGGAATACGTCATCATCCCGCGACAACCCACGTGTTCACACACAGCTCACAGCTGATGAGGAGCTTTCACGACAGTTTCTGATCAGGTTTGTAAGAGGATCTATAAAGGACTGAGAAAATGAGTGTTCATCACTTTCAAAAGTACAACATTTGCCTCTGAATTGGAGTAGAAGTATAAAGTAGCATGTAATGGAAATACTGAGTATAATTTAGAGGTACTTGTATAGTCACTGTTTTAGGTTTAATAACTACCAGATCTGCTGCTCTCTCCTTGTTTAACAGGTCAAGTTACTTATGGCAAAGCAGGATAGATTATGTACTTTACCGTTCTTCAAGATACTATTTGTAGCAGTTATTTGTCTATATTTGCTTTTTCTGTACTTGTGTTTAGTTGTTTTGTTTTGTTGTGTGTTCCTAAAATTCTTTTTATTCCTTTTTTTCCAAACATAGCATAACAAACATAACAAAACTTAACACCGGTGCCATAATACAACAACAAAATGTATCTTACATTTAACATTTAATATGTACACACAAACACATCGCTTCCCACTCCCACAAATAAACATTAAATAAGTTCACTGTGTTGTTGTTTACTGTTAAAGAGGATCTATAAAGGACTGAGAAAATGAGTGTTCATCACTTTCAAAAGTAAAATATTTGCCTCTGAATTGGAGTAGAAGTATAAAGTAGCATGGATCATAAGAAGCTCAATCAAACTGTAGTGAAGGATACAAGAAGTGTGACCAGTTTTAAAAAGTTTGTCTCTCACAGAAGATTCTCTTATTCATCATCAGAATTATTGGAAATATAGTTACATAAAATAATCTGCACAATAACTTTAAAAAAAATGTATATACACTGCTAGTTTAGTGTGATACTACGCTGTACAATCAAAACAAACATGGTGTTTTTTTGATCAAATGATTTATTAGGGCTTGAAAAAATCACTGAAATCAATATCACAATATTAAAATTCTTATTGATTTTGATTTATTGATTTATTTTGATGTAGGTAATATTTGCAAAATCACATGTTCAATGCAGTGAACTGTGAAGAAAAATAAATCTTTAAATGTGTAACACTAAATCTTAAATATTTTCTTATTAATATTTACTTGCTAACAACAGTTTTTTTTGCAAAGGTATAATACAATATGATCATGTTGAGTCAATAAATAACAATTTTGAGTTAATATATCTTGTATTTATTTGTCATGTATCAAGTCATTAAATGTAAATCAATAACAATATTTCTCTTTTAGTTTAAGGTTTTCCGCTCCGTCTCTCCATCTTCATCCTTCATCCCTCCTCGTCTTCCTCCGTCAGCCATGAGCGACAGCAGCGACGACGATGACTTCCACGCGCTGTCGGCTCAAACTCTGGCCGCCCTGCAGGAGTTTTACAACGAGACCAGCAGCGCCGCTGTGGAACCAGCAGACACGTTCGCTGTGGGAGCGATGGAGGAGGACTGGGTGGGTTTACTGGTTTTAGTGACTCTGTTCTGTGTTTTATATTCAGAGGTGATGCAGTAAAAAGACACTGAGGTGTTTTCTGACTGATTTTATTGGCAGATATACACAGATTTATTATATTCATGTATCTATCAATCAATATACAGATTAACTGCAAAAATTTATGTATTTAATCCTTTATTATACCCCCACGACAACGCAGCATTTTGGGGGTTAGAAGTCTAGGGGTGTCCTGAAATATTTATTATTATTATCTTTTAGTAAAAGTAGTAATACTACAGTGTAGAAATACTGTTACAAATAAAGTCCTGCATTCAGTATGTAAGTATTAAATAAGTTAGTAAGTATTGGCATCAAAATATACTTAAAGTACAAAAAGTAAAAGTATTCATTGTGCAGAATGGCCCATTTCAGAATAATATATATTATAATATTGGATTATAATTATTGATGCAGTAATGTGTTCATCACTTTAATGTTGCAGCTGGTAAAGGTGGGACTATTTTTAATTATTTATATACTGTAGGGTAACTTAATACAAAATATAAAAAGTACAATATTTGCCTCTTAATAATTAGTACCAGCAGCATTTTTATTATATAATATCTAAAAACAATATAAATAAATAAATACATTCAAATATAAATAAAATAAAATAATACCAAATATAAAAAAATATTAAAAAATAATACAAAATAAATGAATTAAAGGCTAAAAACATAACAACAAAAATTAAGAAAAAATGTAAAAGTTAAAAAATGTAAAATACACCAAAAAAACATTATGATATATATCATCATTATACACATACACATCCTATAAACATATGTATTTGTATTACATATTTATATAATATATTTACATATATTTAGATATTATATATATTTACATATATATTGGACTCTTTTGATTAGAATCTTTCACAATTTTCTGACATTTTATTGACAGATTAATTGAAAAATTGATCAACAGATTAACTCATAATGAATGTAATCGTACGATAAACTTGTTTTCAACTTTAAAATGTCAGTATTGGCATCAGATCAATAATCTATCATCGGTCAGATTTAGATATAAATGTTAATTTCATCTTAACGTCGGTAAACAAAACGAGTGTAGAAGTTGAAACATGCAGCACTGCAACCAGATTAAAAGCTTTAATGTTGTTAGTGATAACAGTTGACCGTGTGACTGATGCTTTTGTTTGTGTTTCCTCCAGCGGTTGAGTCAGTTCTGGTACAGCGACGAGACGGCGACTCGGTTAGCGGAGGAGGCCGTACGTGAAGCCGGAGAGGGAGGAAGGTAATACGACACACACTCTTTATTTTTAGAGCAGCGGTTCTCGACCCAGCGGTCACCTCAGAAAATAAAACAATTAACAAGTCTGAAAATCAGAAACAAACACTTCTGTTCTTCTAAACGTTGTTTATTTGAACACAATATTTATTGAATTTTCAAGAATAGAGTGTAATACTGTACTAAATGTAATACAAAACACACAACAGCAGGAATAGATACAAGCAGATCACACAAACCCTAGACTGTATGGAGGACGAAACCTGCCAAAATCATTTAATGCAACAAAAACAAATGTAGCCATTAATTAATTGATCAAATGTGACATAAATTTATATTTGTTTTAATTTGCTTCTTTATTTATCTTTGTATTAATTCCCTTATTTATTCACTCTTCTGTTTAATTTTCCATTTTATTTATTTATGTTTTAATTAATTAATTAATTAATCTACTTTTTATTTATTTTATTTTATTGACAGCCCCCTCATTTGCATAATGAAGCATGCACAATGAAAAGAATACAGAAATAAATAAGGGGTGAAATGCAAAAGGAAAATCATGCAGAAATAAATCAATAAATGCATATATACAAAATAAATATAAAATAAATGCAAAATGAATAAATAAATACATAAATAAAAGGGAAAAATTCATAAATATGGGAATTAATACAAAGATAAATAAATAAAGAAGCAAATTAAAACATATCAATTAATTAGTGGCTACATTTATTTTTAATATTTGTTATTTTTGCTACATTTAATGACTTATTTATTCATTATTTTTTTAATTTTTTTCCTCCAGGCTGAATAAAACTCTGAATAAAAATGTCCAACATTTGGGAACAGCTTTTTTATTTGCAGCCATAAATAATCGTCAGCAGGTAGAAACTTTCACATAAACCTTCAGGAATAACAGGAAATTAAACACCAATACTAGTCCAGTATCTTTGATATTAAATATCCCACTTTCTCCCAAAAAGGCTGAATATGTGGATAGTACCAAAATATAAGGGAATGGTCCAATTATACTGATCTACCTCCGGTTAATGTGAATCTCTGCATCATCTCTAACATGTTCTTAATGTTGTCCCGTTTCCTTTGACCTGCAGGATAGCGTGTGTGAGCGCGCCCAGCGTGTACCAGAAGCTGAAGCAGGGTGTGGTGGACGGCTCCGATCGGGTGTCTGTCGCCGTGTTGGAGTTCGACCGCCGCTTCGCCGCCTACGGCGACGACTTCATCTTCTACGACTACAACGAGCCGCTGTCCGTCGAGGCCAGCGTCGCCGCTCAGAGCTTCGACGTCGTCATCGCCGACCCGCCATACCTGTCCAAGGAATGTCTGAGCGAAGTGGCCAAAACCGTCAAGTACCTGAGCAAAGGCAAAGTGCTGCTGTGTACAGGTGAGAGGAAATATTATCATTATTAGAAAGTCATTCAACATTTAATGCCGTTCTGAGAAACTCTTCTAATCATCTAAAGGAAAAATATTCCATCTACTGAGAGAGAGATTGTCTCTCAAGCCTATTTGATATATTAAATAATTTCTACATATTATATTATAATAAATGTTATTTAAATACAGGAGACAAACTGGGTTGAAAAGACACTGTTATATTTTGTGCAAACTCATGTTGGCTCGGCGACACGATGATTAAGCTGAATAGAAACAGGAAACTAAAATAAAATGATTCTGTACCTCATATTATTAATCTTCTATTCAAGTTAAGGTTGCACGATTATTTATTGATCTCTCCAATACGAGTACAATCACTTTGTACTACTCTTTAATTGATTTCCAATAATAAATATATACATACATTTGCATAAAGTAACCATATTTGTCCACTCCCATATTGATAAGAGTATTAAATACTTGACAAATTTCTCTTTAAGGTTCATTTTGAACAGATAAAAAATGGGATTAATTTGCGATTAATGGCATTTATAGATGTTTTGTGGTTATATAATCTCATTATTCTAATAGAAAGTGTTTTATTGTGTCTTTGTTTTCTCAGATTCTACACATAGTGACTTTAGATTAATATCACACATGTTCAGCGGTGGAAGAAGTACTCAGTTCTTTTACTTTTATAATACTAGAGTGTAAAAATACTCTGTATTACACTGTTACAAGTAGAAGTCCTGATCTGATTATGTGTCCCGTTTGTTCTTCAGGACTCACCATGGCGGATCTCGCTAAAGACCTTCTGGATGTAAAGATGTGCAGCTTCCGGCCAAAACACAACCGAAACTTGTCCAACGAGTTTCGCTGTTACGTCAACTATCCGTCTCGCCTGCTGTCCTGAACCTCCGTCTGATCGACTCCCTGACTGCTGAGAGCAACTTAAACTGCAATTGGACTTGTGACTCAAAAGTCTCATGACTCAAAGTCGGAACAAATATCTGGTAACGTGAGGTCTGTACTACGAAGCCAGTTCAACATACCCAGGGTCTCTTCTCGTTATCTGGTTTAACAACCGAGATCACGCTAAGCGGTCCTTCGGCGGTGGTTAAATCAACCCGGGGTTTCTCCATCTGGCTGTGAGCGCGTTCACATAAAAGGGGCAGGGTTTGCAGCGTACAACCAATCGCAAACATGGACGAGTCTACTGTCAGCGGAGCCAAGAGCAAACTATAATATTAGATCATTATTTTATATGTAAGGCAACATCATGCTTAACTTTAACATCACTTTCCTAACTTTCTAAAATAAATGCATAGATATAAATTTAGCAAATTGTCATTTATTATTAAAATAATAAATCGTACATCAGCAACTTGCAGCAACATATTGGTCAAAACAGGAATTAAACTGAATAGATTCGGCCCCATGATACCCGATCTAGCTAGGTGAGTCAGTATTGGCCTGATATCCGATCTGGTATCGGTATCGGTGCGTCCCTAATAAGGACGTGATCTACGTCGTAGGACTGAAACCCTTGAAGGGTTAAACCTGAATTTACCTTGTTAACCCCAAATCCTGCTTCGTAGTACAGACCTCTGCTGTCTTTCTACGAATAAACGATTATTATGCTATTAATATAGCAGCAAACAACTCTCGTCTATGTAAAGATATAGAGGAGTAATGTCTACCTGAGCAGAGAATGAAGTCCCTCTGTGTGTGTTGTAATCTGAGCATCTCTGTGCTTTGTTGACATGAGGGGCAGGCCGGCCGTGCATGCTTTTAGTGCATGTGAGCGTGCTCCACTGACTAGCGCACTGCTGTCATACAGCGGTTACAGTCGATAGCGCCGTCGTCACGGAAGCATAGCACCCTCCCCAGGTACACACTGTTGTGTCGCTGTTTGGTCTGCCACTCAGAAATTTTATTTTTTATTAAAATTGGTTGGGACTGTTGAGATGGGAAATTAAGTTAATAAAAAAGAAGGAAAAGGGAAACTTAAGGTAACTTTTCTCTGTTAACTGTTTAAATGCAAACCTTATTTTATTTGAAATAAGAAAGGAACATTTATGAGGCTCCTTCTTATTGATAATCCTCCAGTTCAATGTGAAAACTGACAATAAATATTGTTGAAATATTATTGAATTGTACTTTATTTGTCAGTTGTACAACATACAGACGTTTACAAAATTACATGCTTTGGCCTTTTTTCTGAATTTTTTGAAAAAGTATTTTATATTTATTGCATACTATACTATTATCTAGTTTTTTCTGAATGTTTTTTATGACAAACTGAGACTTTTCTGAAAGTTTTCATGACTATAACTTCTTTTCCCATTTTTTTTTATAACATACTATACTAAGACTTATTTCCTTAATTTTTATGGCATACTATGACTTAATGGAATTTTCTCATGATTTTCTTAATTTATTCATTACATTCTACATTATGACTCTTATTTTTTATACTACAGACTTTGTTTTCCTGATTTTTTATGACATACAATACTCACTTTATGAAATACTATACTATGACTTCTTATGACATAGTATACTATGACTTAATGATTTTTTTCAGATTTGTTGATTACATACTTAAGAACTTTTTTGCATTTTTTTCATGAAATCTTTCAAAATACTATACTACGACTTTTTTTCATGAAATTTTTCAAAATACTATACTATGACTTTTTTTCATGAAATTTTTCGACATACTATACTACGACTTTTTTTCATTAAATATTTCGACATACTATACTAGGA
>CAKAOI010026753.1:0-110013 GCA_916701655.1 Sebastiscus albofasciatus
ATATGCTTTTTTGTATGAGACAGACTTAAGTAGAAGTAGTTTTGGGTTTTTTAAGACGCTCAGTAACACTTTAATTACGTTCCCATGGAAACCTGTAAGAGGAAGTTGGCAACTACCTAGCTAAATTGGCTTTATTATTAATGTTATGTGTATTCCCTTCGCTAAATTAAGACAGCTCCTATAGCTAGGTGTTTACACCAAGGGCAAGCTGATGTCGCTAAACTGAAAGGACAAGAGGACTAGATTAAGAGGATGCTCTCCTCTCACACCGGCTAACTACCACAGTTAGCTAGCTGGATCAGTGATGCTAGCAGAGCAAGCTAACGGTATGATAAGGCTAACAAAGCGGTCTCCTATTTAATGGGATTGTAGTCAAACGTCATTACCTTGATGGTGCACATGTAGCTGTCTCTCCGTTTACATCCAGCGTGTCCCCTTTGTGTCTTGTGAAGACGTGTTTCTGAGGTGAGACTGTCACAGGTCGGTTAGAGTGTCTATTTGTTGTCTTTTACGTGAGCTAACTAACGTGACGCCGGTGGCGACAACCTTCTCCTCTTCCAGCATCCATTCATTCAACCTTTCACCTTATTATTACATCGCTCTACATGCACCTAGTAGCAACTAGTAGTATTAACAAAAACTCGTGCCCCGGTTGTATTATCACATACTATACCGTAGTGTAGAAATTATGACATGTTTATTAAGTATTTAACAGAAAACAGCATGTTTCCATCCTTCCTTATATCTTCCCAAAGCCAATGGGGAAGTGGATAGCTTCCTCTTTTTTGTGAACAGTGGTGAAACCTTGTGGTCAATAGCAGAAATTACACACACCCCAGCAAGGGGGACAAAATGGAAGAACTACTTTATGTATTCATTATTAATATTGCTAATATTCCTACATGTGTAATGCCCAGCCAACATGGTTATGTGGGCCCCAAATGGGTTATGCTGTGGGTACTTGGGTACCAAGTGGGTATGGGCATCTTATCTGGGGCCCACTTGGTTCAACTAATGTGGGTTCTAGGTGGGTCACTAATGGGAAATTGGTGTATGGCTCAGAATGGGCAACATAAATGTGGTCCAGTTGAGTCAACTAAATAAGTCCCACATGGGCTCCCCCAAGTGGGCTACCCATGTGGGTCCTAGGTGGGTCACTAATGGGAAATTAGAGATGGGTTTTGGTTTAATGTTGCCCAGATTGGGCCCATATAACACCCAGTGTACTCCTGCATGAAACCCACAAGGGTATCTGGCATGGGGCCAACATGGAAACCGTGGACAAACCCACTTACAACCTATATTTCAGCCCATTCAGTCCCCATGTTGTACCCATGTATTCCCCATGTAGTACCCACATAAAACTTAAAGCTGGGACTAAGATGGGTCTTGGGTATGTTGCCCAGTTGGGGCCCACATAACACCAATTGTAATCCTGCATGGAATCCATGTGGGCAATTGACGTTGGGCCATTATGGAACCTGCGGACAATCCCATATAGGGCCCATTTTTCAGCCCATTTACTGCCCACATGGGCCCCACATACAAATGTTGTCTGAGTGGGGGCTTTATATTGGTTTTATGGTTGCAGATAACATCTTATCTGCATGACCTGGGTTGAAACCCTTGGGGCAAGTATCAACAAGCAATGCAGTCCCACCTCTTGCTGCAGGTGTATACCTGTGTTTGACCTCCTGGGATAGGGTCAGTAAACAAATATGTTCCACATGAACACCATGAATGAATTATGAAATCATCATTAGAATTGAATATTAGGGGGGCACGCTGGCAGCCATGGGGTTTAAGATGCTGATTGTGTTGTCACAATATTCCCAGTTTGAGTCCAAGACCTTCGTTGATGATGCCTTTTCCTTTCTGTTCCCTTATTTCCTGCCAGGTCTGTACTATATACTGTCTAATAAAGACTAGAGATGCACCGATACTGGATCGGATATCGGGCCGATACTGACTCAAATAGCTGGATCGGATAACGGTGGCAATGTGGCCGATCTATTAAATTTTATGTTTATATACTATATACATTATAGACTGGAATTTTAATTCCTGTTTAAGTTTTGACCAATTTGTTGCTGCATTAAAAAAGGTTTACACTTGATTGTAACTCCTGTTAATTTTTAAGATTTTTGTTTACTAAGTTGTTTGTGTACGATTTATTATTTTAATATTAAATAACAATTCACTAAATGTGTGTTATGTTATCTATGTATTTATTTGTTACATTTAGTTTTACGAAGTTAGGGAAGCAGTGTTTAAGTCAAGCCTGATGTTGCCTTACGCATAAAATAATAATCCCAGTCATTTCCATAGTGAGGCTTACAGCTGATTAATTAAACATTGGCATCGGATCAGTACTTGGTGTCGGCCGATACCCAAGCCCAGGTATCAATATCGTGACTGAAAAAGTCGGATCGATGCATCCCTAATAAAAGGCATAAAATGTCCCCAAAATGCTTAAAAAATAAGTACTTACAATTGTATATGCAGTGCAAAGAAAGACTTTATTGAAACAATTCATGTAAAACTCAACTTTTAAAATGGTACATTACCTAACTGCTTAATTTTCTCCTTATGGCAACTTTTTACAACATATTCAAAACTCTTTCATAGAAAAAATATGTTTACAAACTTAATCTACAATTACATAGCAAAGGTATCAGTGGAAATGTTAAGGCACTTGATCACCAGTAAAGGTCACAAATAGAAATGTTTCACTCATTTGGTTCTTTAGTTAGCAGGAGGACAAACCAACACACAAAACACAAAATGATCTTTTGATATGGCAGCGAAGACTGAAATGAAAATGGAGGTAAGACAAACCAAAATTATACTTATAACCTATTGCTCTAAAGAACAGACAGACAAAATGAAATTTGGTCCCACAAGTTCAAGAAGTGAATTACGCAAGAAACATTATCAGGGATTTGAATTGCATAAATTATAGATATTTAACTGTTGACATGAACAGACAAACCAAAAACCAGAGTTTTGGCATTGGGATCCAACAGAAAACACAAGAAACAGAAACGCTGTTTGACCAGAAGATGGCAGTATAGGTTATTAAAAAGGCCATAATGCAGTTTTAGTGAATCCTAACATGGAAAAACACCACAGTGAAGAGTCCGTCTCTAGAAACGGAAACATTACACCTTTCTTTTGAAAGTATTTCCTTTGACTTTGGTTTATTTGACACTTTTAAAACAGACTGAGAATGTGAGTGGTGGGCATGAGGTGTCCCCCATGGGTATTGATGGGGCAAAGCAGAGCTACAACTGTCCTATTAAAGAAGATAGTAAACCTGTTTATCCATCCACAAGCATGAAGACTTGGCAATAAAAAAGCATGACATATGGATGAGTCTAGAAACAACATCCAAACTCCAAGAGGTTAAAATCTTCTGAAATGTGTTTATTGTTACTGAGGACCTGTGGTTTAGACTTTAAGAGCTTGTTTAATGCAAAAAAGACAAAAAAAAAATAGTCCTCAATAATTTCACTTTGCAACCAAAATAAATAAAGCCAGCATTGAATAGGCGTTTCCTTGTCAGCCAGCTTACATTGCTATAAACAGGCGTTTTGCTGGCTGTTTTTCACAGAGCTTTATAAGAATCCACCATCCATTTTTTCCTTCACCAGGATGGTTTGTCCAGTAGGACTCTTGTGATCAGAGTGGGACTCTGTTGTTCCTTTGCTGGTGTTTAATTAACCGGAAATGCACTGTCCAGCTTCGTGCATACCGTAGCTTGTTTGGGAGGTTATTGTTGTTGGCATCTGCTCCAATAACTTCTCCATAAAAAAGGCACAAAAGTGCCAGCTTCTTGGCAACGAAGCTGACAACGATATGTCGATATTTCCCAGAAAAGGCTTAAGGGTCCTCTCCGAAAGACGTGCTGCATCTCTCCTTCCTCAAAAGGTTTTGGTCTCATTTGGAACCTGAATTCATGTCTGTTTCAGCTTGGACATCTGGATCTCACTGCTCCCCCCACCTGAGACAGCTTCACTGAGCATCACATAAACCGAGGTCCAGTGTTACTGTGTTTACTTTGAAAAGCATGACTGGGGGATAAAAATGTGTTTCTCTTTTCTTAACCATCCAGAACAAAATGCTAGGTCTCCTCGTCCCATAGGCACAGCTGTTTTTGGGGAACATAGTAAGTGAAATGGTAACCCTTGCTGCAGCTCTTTATGCCACACTTGTAGGTCGAGCCTTTGCCCACGGTGTCCCGGCTGCGGCAGTACTTGAGCAGACACGGATACCACTCCAGACGCAGGCTGTATGTGCAGAGACATGGCTGCCACAAGTCTTTAGTAGAGTGACAGGCTTGGAAGCTGGGCGCCTCCGTTGTTTGGGGCAGGACCTCGAACATGGAGCCATCCACTCCTGTAACACAAACAGGAGAGGGCTTGTTGTATCAAAAACAAAAGCAAGCTATCACAGAGTTATGTGAATCTGATTTCACTCAATTAAAGACTGAACTGGCTAAAAAGAAGGGAGGTGGTGCAGTAAAAGAGGAGCTTTGTCATGCAAAAGAGATGCTACTGTGATTCCCTCCGCTGATAATGGTGCGGAGTGCTTGGTGAACCATGACCATCAACATTGTTTCCTCTGTAACAGTACTGTCAGTGGACAATAGTGCTGTCATATGGATTCTCCTCAGCCTGAACAATTTGGACTTCATTGCTATTAAGATACTGGATCCCACTGTAAAAAAAAGGCCTTTAAAAACAAATACTTAATGTTCTCAAACTAGGTTAAGTGATTGTACAATAATGTCACACGTTATTTCTTGGACTGTTGTTTCAAAGAAGATAAAAATGGAAGATTTATCAGTAATGTAAAGAGACAAAGGGGAAGGTAAACACAGATAGCATGAACAGTAATAGAGCCTTATCAACAAAAAGCCAGAGATAATGCTGGGGGTAATATCACTCAAATGAAGTGGAAAGAGGTGTTTGGGTGATAGAAACAGGAAAGATCGAGAGTGTCTGGGGAGATAAAGAGTGTCAGTGCAGAGATAGAGTGGATAGAGACAATCTGGTGGGGTCAGGAGAGACAGGAAAGAGATAGGAGAGCAGACAGACATTTCGCCGCCACAGAACTTCTGCCAAAAACAAACATAAGATGACTACTGACCTTTGTCCAGCCAGTGTTTGACGTCGGACTCCCTGGTGTAGATGGCCTCCCGGGCCTCGCTGCACATGTTGTGGATGTGGGAGCTGAGCTGAGAGGCCTGACTGAGATTGACCGCCGCGCTCATCATCAGCTGCTCCAGTCCTCTCCGCTCCTCCGCCAAGCGAATGGCGTGAGGATTTTTCTGTGCAGACACAAACACAAATGATCAGCGTTCACACCCTCAGATGCTCTGAATATATACTGCAAACATTTAACTTTTTCAAGAGCTGAAAATGTTGATAATGTAACACATTAATCCTGCTTGACGTCATACCTGTCTGAGACGCGCCATGGACTCGCTCGGGATGATCTCATTGCGGCTGAGGCGAGAGATGAAGCACAGCGCCTGGTACTGGTTCTGTCCTCTTTCCAGCTCGCCCAGGATCAGCGCACGGAATATCTTCACATCCTGTGAGGAGACACAATGGATGAGAGATGACTGGCTGAGCGGATAAACAGACGATTCCCAGAAGACATTGAAGCGAGGAATAATAACTCACAGTTTATATGTGCAGGCTCATACAGATTACAACAAATATTCTTTCCATTCCGGTACTTAGTGCAGCACTTTTTCCAGACACTCAAAGTAATTCAATATGTGGAGTTCAAAGATGTTCAAACAACGGTCTGTTGAAAGCAAAGAGGAGTTTATGTTCACGACGCTCATAGAGCCTCATCTGACAGTCTGTTGATACTTTTTATTGTCTGTAGGCCTGTGCGACGTTGCTCGAGTCATGCTCTGGTTATTTGTACTGTCAAATTAAGGCTTGGGGCTTGTTCCTCCACAAACTTATCAGACTTTCCTCACATGCCGTAAAAAAGTCAGAAACATTTTACCACACTGTTTTATGTGGAACCGTAGAAGTAGGAAAATAGTGATAGTGGAGAATTCACAAAAAAAAAAACTTATTGCTGTTGGCAAGTGTGTGAGAGATCTGGCGCCAGACCCAAGGCCATAAAGAGTTCTGTGAGAGAGCATGCAAAGCATGATGGGAAGCTCCAACAGTGGGGAGAGCAGTGCAGCAGACCTGTCTTCCTATTCATCAGACACCCCCCCTTCTTTGCTGGCTTCAGCTTCAAGACACACACAGTCCCAAACACCCCTCCTCCGCTTTTCACACAACCGTCTGAAGCAAACAGGCTGCAGTGGAGTAGCAGTTTGAAGGCTTTCACTCCCGGAGCAGGAGGGACTCTGGGATAGATAAACAGCCCTGAGATAACCCCATTGAGTTCTCCTTAAGCTCTTCTGTCCCACTTCCTGTATGCTGAAGTGTACACACTGGCAAGAAAGCAATACAACCTGACTTAGAAGAGAGTGTTTACGCTCCGTAGTTCTTTATAGACTACTTAGCATGATCACTGGTTCCTCATTCTAACAGACACCTTTGTCAGTGAAAAGAGTTTCTGGCGGGCGTACAAAACAAACATGGGCATTACACAAGACAATCATTTGATACTGTTTGACCTTTGGAATGCAAATTACTAAGCAAATATTGATTCACAGCCTTCATGTGATATTAAATTCTAGTGAGCTGATCAATGTATTAAAACATGGCGTTGAAGGACTGTAGAAACACAGAGTATAGATGTTGCCATACTATGACCCTGTGGTTTTTTACAAAAAGAACAAAGTCTGAATGATCAGAGAGAATGTCAAAGCTTTAGGAGGCATGAATACATCACAGCGAAGAGAGTGAGATGTAAGGAAAGAGGGAGCACAATGCCGACAGAGAGGACGGCCATGAGTGCCATTTCCCCTCAAGTGTAGGGAGACGCGGAGGCCACGACTTCAAGACCTCCCATATTGCAGACACATGGCGCTACGCTGGGACACAGTGTGTGTACGTAGGCAGAGAGAGAGGGAAAGACGAGGGGAAGGCATTTGTGTCAGCCACATAGATTTGCCCCAGGGCTCTCTGGGTAATTACAGAGAAGCAGGGCAGCTCCACAAACTCTGCTTCTTTGGAACTTACTCAATGGCGTAGCGGTGTAGACGCTGAGATCTCCTCCTCCTCTGGTGTCATTATGTGTCCAGATTAATGATTGTCTACTTCTGCTGCCCTGCTGCCCTGGGTTTAGTTTGAAAAGGGCGAGGAGAGAGCATTTCACTTATTCTGATGTAACTTTGTGTCAAGTTGAATCATCTGCAAACAATAGGAAATCTTGACAAAATTGTTTGAAATTTTGGGAAATGAACTTATTTTGCTTTCTTGCGGAAAGTGTTGGATGAGCCTGCAGTCGATTAGCTTAGCTTAGCATTAAGATTGGAAACAGAGGGAACCAGCTGGCCCAGCTCCAATCTCGGAGCCCATCGGCTATAGGTCTGATGGCGGATAAACCTCTGGGGGCAAGGAGCTGTATTTCTCAGGTTCTGGTATAGCCAGCGGATATCCGGGCCAAAACTTCCTTTTCCGTGCTGCTCCTTGTTTACAGTCCGATTAGCAACTTCAGATGCTAATAGGAAGATTGAGACTGGAGTTGGAGTTGAGAGACGAGTTGAGTAGCCAGTTTACACGATAATCTTAAACCAATAAAAAGCTAAATCATCGTCAGACGATAGCCGGTGGGTTCCCAGATTGCATTTTGGTCAATGTGTTCCAACTCTTTTGCTTTCCACATGGACTATACAGTAGCTACCTGGGTTGTGTCTAGAAGGTAACTCACAATTTGGGAAACTCTCATGAGATGGTTAATGTTAGGATAGGTCGTCAGGCACCGAGTCTCACGAGAGTATTTGCAAGTTTTTTGCACATTTTTGCAAGTTTTTGCCATTTGCTGGTTACCTTCTAGACACAACAGTTTGCCTGCATTCAACCAAAACCTGCTTGATTGTGATTGGTCAATACTACTGACTACAAATGGAAATGCTTCCAATACCAAAAATCTTTCCCATTGCCTACAGATTCTACATGTGAATGCAGATTTTGTTTATAGAGATTAGCCTGGCTGTGTCCGAAGGTAACAAAATCCGTCTAACAGCATCTCTAAAGTTTACCAATTGAGACATTATATGTGGTTTGTTTAATCTTAACCAAAATTGAATTGTAAATAGGACAATTTGTGGTTTCGCTCTTCCCATCTACCTCTCTCATCTAGCCCTCCAACTATTCATTAATCATACAGGTAGCACTGAATAAAAGACACAGTAAAATATTTCTGTCTACAGCCAACTGTTAAGGGAAATTAAATGTAATCGTGGCCTTTAAATGGCAATAACAAACCAGTGTTGATATCTTAGTGGTTTATGTGCCACTGAGATAATAATCAGCGTGGCTTCTGAAAGCAAAAAGAGTAATAACAATGACATCATCTCCCCACATCTCCATCCAGACAGAAGCTGCTGGATTCAACAGTTTGTTTGGATAAGACGAGCCTCACTTGTGCCTGCCTGAAACCGGCGCTGGCACATGCATACACTGACTCGTTTGTGCGGACACACACTCAAAAAAGTGTGATGAAAGAAAACGCAGCAAAATAGTGAAATGTGCGATTAAAGGAGGTTTTACACCCGTTGTTGTGATGACAGGAGAGAGTGAACTGACTGATCAAACAACAGCTACCTCTTTTAGAATCTGCCAAGTGGGCTGATGGAGTGGAGGGAATTATGCAAACTGCTGATGGGGGAAGATACTGGTACTGTATGACTTTGACAGGATATCAGACACATATGATAGAGGCAGGTGTCAAGCGCCTGTGGGATATCAGGGGGTAACATACAGCTTCCTGTTGTGGCAGAACCTGCTTCATTTGTGCTATGGGTGGAGATAAAGTTTCAGTGCTCAAAAATCCCAGATTACGAAACAGTAGACAAAGTTAAAGGAGGTTATGACACATTTGAGTAGGCAAACTTTTGGACATCATAGTCGAGTGGGCCTGCTTGAGCTTGAAAATGAGCAAGTCCACTTGAATTCACAAGAACTCCTTAAAGTAGTGAAGCCTATACCAGGAAAATGAGTCACCCCCTAAAAGTGCATGTCCACAGAGCTATGTAAAATGAAAGGTCTGCAGACCAACATTTAGAGAAAATCACCAGGTGCGGACATTAAGAATTAAAAGAGTGACATTTGGCCGCCTTGAAAAAGGCGGGTAATACCATAATCAAAGGACAGCGAAGCCTTGAGTTTTTCCTCGACCAGAGAGCAGTGTAAATGTCAGCACGGCTATAAATAATCCACACAAGTACAGATTCCAGAGCATTGCTCCTTGACACCCGGGACTTAGTCCGTTTGCAGACAAACTACCACTGGCCAGCAGCCAAACACAAGTCTGTATTCATGCAACCCGACTAGTGGGTCATACTAAGACCTGTTAAACAGGAGAGAGGTGGGGGGGCTGTTTCACTGGTGGTTACTTTTGGTGGGCCAGGTTATTTAAGAGGTGCACAAAAGCCTATTCAGACACTCAAAGGGTGCCATTTACAGTGAACATTCTCCATCACTGTAGTTGTAACCCAGCTAGCCAAAATACCCTCGCTTCATAGAGGACATACCTGGTTTACTGGCTGTGAAAACGAGAGCTTTGAGAGCAGTTTAAATGTACTACTGCATGTACATCTCACTTTGGGAGCAATACTAACGGTACCAACTCACACTTGCACGAGCGGATGGACATTGAAACACACACACACACAAACGCATAGACGCACGGACACACAAACACAAACAGTGTGCCAGTAGCTATCCCCTGTGCAGAAGGTCCTTCCTGTTTTTCAATCCCCCCTAAGACCCTGTCTGTTGATAAGGCCGATGGCTGGCCACGCTCTGATGAGTCATTGGGGATCACTGTGGGTCCGTGTGGGTATTTGAGTTGGCTTTTCTTTTTTTTTTTTCAAACAAGCTGTTAGAGCTGGAGCCAAAAAAGTTTCTGAAATATTAAAAACAACAACTAGATTTTAACACTACAACAGCTAATGAACACAAATCTATAACGCTAAAATAAAAGCTCACTGTTTCAGCATCAATCCGGCTACCAGTTTATCCCTTTGGCCTATATTTGCAGAGACATAAGTGATGAAATGTTGTGTTTACTTTCAGGGACCCCTAACCTGCCCAAATGGCTCTGCCTCCCCCTTTAAAAACAACGTACGGATTTACCATGTTTGGTGATGGGGAGGATATTTGCCTTGGTGCATGAGGGGAGCCCAGGTGTGGGCAGGGATTAAAGATCATGTTGGGAGACAGAGGGGGAGAGAGAGGCGTGAGACAGACTCACACAGACAAAAGCAGCGGGAGAAAAGCCGCTGCGCTAAGAAATGCTTGAGTTGAAGCTAATTACACCGGCTCCAAAGGCAGGAATGTGGAGTCACATTTGGGGCTTGGTCACACCTGGCTGTCCAAAGAGCGAACCAATTAGTAAACAGTGGCAGTGAATGGACAATACAAACACTGGAGGCCGTGGAAAGAAAGGTGTTGCCCTTCTCCTGACAGCAGTGGAAGGTAACTTAAAAAATACAGCCACAGAAACTCTGATTTAAACTTTAAAAGTCTTCAAACCTGTGCAAAGTATGTGCAGGCCACAACCAGGGAACTACTCATTCACACAGAATCTGGATACAATTATCCTGACACCAAAACTGTTTATGGAGACTTTGCATTCAGGAAATGAGGGGGACACAAACACTGGGTGCTAACAGTGAAGGAAATGAGGCAGATAGATAAGGCGTAAACAATAGACAGGGCTTCAGCCCCCATTCAGCCTCTAATAGTTGTCCCACAGCTCTCATATCCTGTTGCAGGGGACACACAAACAGCTATTTAATGAGAAGGCATTTAAACAATGGTATCCTATCAACTATATCTCATTAGTAATATTTTTATGGCAGATATTTGAATAAAGCCTTATATACAACTATACTTAAACCACCAACACCAAAATGCAATTCTTACATTTAACATGTCATTAACAAGGTTTGAATGTAATCCATCCAACTGTCATCTGAGTAAGAGAAAAAACAGGAGAGGACAGTTTTATGAATCTATTTTGAAAATGTGACTTGCAAAAGTCTCCTTTAAACAGGAAAACCAAGCAGTAATCTTTAAAATATTTTCATCCCTTTCTTTTCTAGACTTTCCTTGCTCCTTTTCAGACAATACAAGCAGTGTTTTATGGCTGGAAAAGTAACTCAAGAGCAGTTTATTTGACAAGAAGAAGGATGATGTAATACCCTCCCAGGTGTAGACCCTTATAACTTTAGCACCAGAACTGACTGAGCTGTCACAGGGGTGAAGCCAAACACAATAAATTAGTTTGAAACTGACCAGGCTGAGCCAGCCAAAAGGACACAGCCATGAATTTGACAAAAGGACACCTCAGGACACTGTGTTAAAAACAGAACAGGAGCTTTGGCCGAGTAAACCCTTTGTTTGGCTTTTTTGTTGCCAACTGCAATCTTAAAACCTCTGAGGTAGTTTGAAATGATTACAACTATGCACAATGCAAGCCACAACTACCGTCTTCTTGTGCATCTAAGGCCACAGCATCCTGCAGTAAACTGTCCCTGATCATTGGAAACAATTTAAAAAAGGTGTCTCTCTCCGCTGTGTCCTCTCTCTCCCTGCATGACTGTGGGAACGGGAAGTTTTTCTTTATCTGCAGCATTACAGACGAACATCTGGCCAACTGGCGGGAGGAAGATAAAGGATAAAGACATCAACAGGGGCTGAGGGGCCACGAGAGGCCAAAGGGGGCCAATGAGAGGCCTTGAAGGGCCACAGCAAGGCCACAGAAGAAGCCATTTTGCTGGGATTCAGAGTCAGCAGGGAACAAAGGGTGGCGAGGAGAAAGATTAAGTGTGGGTTCATCTGTGAAAGGGTCCGCTGCCTGCACACATTGTAATGAAAGAAACAGCGTAAAAAAACAACCCACATCTGAAATAATTTCAGGTAAAATGTGTAATCTGTGCATTTGAGTAACCTCACAGGACCTTAATGTACTCAAATTCCAAGCAACAGAGACAGAGATCACTTTCTACCTCTGAATCACACATCTTGTTTTAGTGCGCAGTAACTTATCTGTGCAGTTTCTCTCTCCCACACTGAAAGGAGCCATAGCATGAAAAGGAAAACTGAGAAGGAGGAGAGGTTTTCTAAGGTAATGCGCAAAGTAAACAAAAGCTCAAATATCTGGGTTAAGGAGAAGGAACAGACTCACTCACATAGATGATTTCACTGAGCGTTGGTGACTCGCAGATGACTCACTGTGACCTTTGACAACCTTTCCCATCAGTGGAGAGGAAAGCTCATGTGCCCCTTAAATGTGTCTGAAACAACAACATTTCCCAGAACAGGTGACACTTACCTGTAAAAAAGACTTTACAAGTTTGTGCAAGTGACACAGTGGGATGGTGTTTCAGGGTTGAGTGGGAGGCAAGGTGTGGCAGTCAAAAAGAAAAAAAAAACAAGTCATGAAATGTGGTGACTGATGTACAGTACTTGCCATCAGGGAAAAACAACCAGCAGTTGATTCATTTGGCAAACACTGGCATTTCCCACAAACAAAACGGGATTGTCAGCGAGCCTCCCACACAGGAGAGTCTGACTAATAGTTAATAAAGGCCACAGCCAAAAACCATTAGAACAATTTTGACATCATGTGATACAGTATGTGAAGGTTGATACTGTGCTGTATATCCCAAAGGGAGGGGACAAAGAAAGGCCGACCAACCTGCCTCCCCACCCCCAACTCTCCTCTTGTGTTTGACATAGCATATGAGGGTGTGTGAAGAATCTCCAATCCATTCTCACAGCGAGCTTACTGTTGGGCGTATCCATAAAGCCTCTGTGCTTTGAAGACAATCAGAATATACACTAGAGTGAACTGACCTGAGCAGACCTGCTCCGGGCAGAAACACAATCCTATTTATAAGGCCGAAATGAAATGAGAATCAATAAAAACAGCAAGAGAGCTCATTCTCAACAGTGCGCCATTGTTGACAAAATCCAGACCCATTTATCATGATAGTGTGAGATAGTGAGTGTCAAGTGAGCTCCAACATCTGTTGCTCCCGTGACCCATCAGCAGAGCGAGGGGTCACTCTCATGCCACGTCTACACTGATGATGTGGATGCATTTTAAACTGTCCAGCACAGAAAAACACTTTGGAAATAGTTTGATGTTGTATTATGGATAGCAATAATGAAGCTTTTTGAAAGCTACTGGCTTAAGTGGCTTATGCATCCCCAAAAGACAATGTTTAAAGGGGACATATCATGCTCATTTCCAGGTTCATACATGCATTTTGGGTTTCTACTGGAACATGTTTACATGCTTTAATGTTAAAAAAAATATATTATTTTTCTCATATTGTCTGTCTGAATATACCTGTATTCACCCTCTGTCTGAAACGCTCCGTTTTAGCGCCTGTCTCTTTAAGCCTACTTCCCAAAAAAGCACAGGTTGCGTCCGAATTTCCATACTAACATGCTTTAGTACGCTAAAACAGTATGTGAGATTTTTTAGTATGTCCTAAACCTTAGTATGAAACCAATAGTACGCAAATTGCATACTATTTCCAGTGAAATATTACAGTATGCAAACACTGGACACAACGGCGGCACAAATATCCCACAATGCAATGCGGTAGTGACGACATCGTTCATAACGGACGTCAATAACGCTTCAATCTAAGTGTAAGCATAAGATTTCACTTTGCTAGGTGCAATATTTGTTTTAATTAGTTCAGACTTTGTGATTCTCACAAATCATCATTTTGTTCACATGAGGTTGGCAGAGGCTACCATGGTTACACTTCTCCAACCGGCAAGGAGGCTCTCTCTCTGCTCATTGTGTCCGAAAAGACACATAAGTTGAACACATAAGTTGAACAATAGTACACATATTGGGTATGTAGTACATATTATGTGATTTCGACGCAGCCCCAGTCTGCTCTGATTGGCTCGTGAGAAAAATATGGTGCACCTTTGCAAAGGTAGTTCTCAAGCCGTGTGTAGAAATACTCAGATGGCTGTGATATATTCTAATGAGCATGCATGTGACATAGGAAGGGGAGCCAAATCTGAATGGCTTGTTGAATCACATGTTTTCTGATCTTGGCAGCCCACAGAAAACTGACTGGGTTGTCTTATTTCACAGTTTGTGGGTTGGTAGGCACAAGCCCTAGAAAAGTATGTTTTTCATGATATGTCCCCTTTAAGCACTTTTCAACTGTTTCAGCATTTCTGTGAGGACAGCAAATTGTTAGAACATGATCTGTGTGGGTGGAAAGCTTTCCAAATTTAAAACAGCCTTTTCAAATTATTCTGCATTCGTGAGCCCAAATATTTCTTCAATCTTTAAATAAATCAAAACAGAATATAACTATGTTAAAATTGTCATCACAGATGTTTTATCATAGAGCCAAGGTGCATGTAACTATAGATGCACAAAGATGTGCACTGTTGCATCCCAGAAATTAAACCTCCTTCAAGTGTCAACTCAGCCAAGACGCCTGTGAAGTCACTCACATTCCTGCATTGATCAAACCCACTGGTTAGACATGAGACACACAGAGTACAGACTGATTAGCTCCTCTGACAAAGTTTCTACATCTGGAACGACCCAAAACAGCCTCTCAAATATGAGAGACATTTCCTTTGGATTAAACTCCAAGACATGGTTTATGTTCAGCTCAAGGTCTTAGACTGTGTTAGACCATAAATTGTCGCAGTGGTTGCTGAAGGGAAAAATCTGCACTGAATCGGCGAACAACTTAGGAGGAATTGTCTGTTTAAGGCTACAACAGCACCGACACTGAGCATGTCATCAGGATGTTACTGAACTGCAAACAGATTGCAGATGCAATTTTACATTATTTAGAATGGATTTGGCCATAAATACTTCACCGTGATGCCATAGGAATGGAATAGTGAGATTACTAATAAGTCCCTGAAGATTTGAGCAAGTTAAGCAACCTATACATGCAATTACAGAATACAGAGTTGATGATCAACTCCCTCCCATGATGCATCTATTTCACAAAAATGATTCTTCAGTGGTTTGAGTTTAACAGGCGATAATATCTACGTGAAGAGATTTACTCAACATGACGCAGAGGTATCCTGAGCAAGCTAAACCACATCATCCTTTCCATATGTCCACATGCCTCCGGAGCAAACGTAACCATCCTGAAATCACAGCCCGGCTGATTCTCACACTGATTCATTGCTTGGATAAGGTTGACTAAACTTCCTGCAGCAGACCACTCCGCCAGTGTCTAATGACTATAGCATTTACCGTCACATCTTTGCCACGTATTCACAAAGCAGAAAAGAGCAAGACGGCTGCTGTCTGATGATTATTTACGGTAATGATCAGAGCAATGGCAAAGAAGAAGGGAAATGCTCGCTTACTTAATGAGTGACTGGAATAATACTTTAACCTGTAGGGTACCTATCTATCCACCTCTATAGATCATTATAAAACCTCCAGTGTTCAACATCTCTGTTAAAACACTCTTCTTCCCACATGCGTTCATCTGGACTGTATATTCATGGCAGCTGGAAGTGACAGCTCTTCCAACTTTCCATAAATCTTGGAGATACTGCACAAGAGCTGAATGAAAACCACATGCAGGAGAAACTGAGGAGGAAGAAGTGAGCAAGAGACAGAGAGAGGGAGACAGGGGGAGGAAGAGACAGAAAGAAAGAAGAAAGAAAGAGGGGGGGCAGCGGAAAAGTAAAGTGATCTGAGAGGTTCTGTTGGCTTTATTCAAATAAACAAAACCATATGTGCATATGTATGTGGGCGTGAAGGGACGCAGCAACGAGCTCCCTGCTCACAGATCAGTGTACGTCTCTTCATATCGGTGTGTGACCAATGATTGGGGGGCGACAGACTCATCTCTTTCAACTCTAAATTAGCTGTTTTGGTTAGTGAACCAGACGTGCAGATCAAAAAGGTCAGACATGCCCACTTAATCCGGGTAAATCTCCCCCTTCACATCTCGCCAGCCTGTCAGCTTCTGTGTGACAGCAACCATCACAGACACATGCCTCTGCTCCGTGCGCCTCTGTGAGTCCACCCTCCCTTTACTCATTGCAGTTGTAGTTTTCCTTCCAGGATTGATATTTATGTGTCCCCGAGTAGTCATTGTCTTAAGTGAAACAGTGTCATCATCACAAAACAAAAAACACAAATGTAGTAGTGGTCAGGGAGGGACACTTGATCTGCTGGTCCACTTTTAGAAGAATGCTAAATATGGCTGCTGATGATCAGCTCTGGGCGGAGGGGCTTTAGGTCCACTGGGGTGTGTGTGGACATCCACATCTAAGGAGCAGCAGCAGCTGGCTTGACCTCTGTGGAACTCAAGCCGGGATGGAGAAAGATGAATGAAACTACTACTGAGTTCTACTTTTGGGATGATTCCCCTTTAAGCTTCAGATTTTTGACCCTGCATTAGAGTCAGCTTGACCGTCATTGTGGTTACCTGATTTCAGCCTTGATAAGAGTATGGATTTGGGGCTGATCTCATGATAAAAGGCATCAAGGAAAAAGGTAATTTCCTCCTACTTATCACACTTTGGTTTTGGGCTATAGACCAGTGGTTCCTAAAAGGACCCCTAAACTGACACAAATTAGACCACAGACCTCCATTTCATAAGGTCTTGTCCCAGGAGGTCCTAGGATTTTTGCTTTTAGACGTTTTATTACATAAAGTGTATGAAATCCATGACCAAAATAGTCATACATTCTGTTATTGTGTTACTTATAGTGAAAATAAATGATTCCCCTTTTTGCCGGGGACCCCCTGGAAGTCCCCGGACCCCACTGAAAACCACTGCTATAGACCCCACCTCTATAGGGACATGACTTTTTAGATTTGTTAGGGCAGAGCTTTCTGGTCATGTGAGACAGACACAAACCCTTCGTATTTAGAAGCTTCAATTAGGTCGAATGGTTATTTGATTTAAATTAAATCAGTGGTTCCTATAAAGTGAAGGCTGGGGGTCCACTAACAGGACTGAGGAGGTCCGACAGTCCCCAAAACAAGGTACATCTTTGATTTTGCCTAATTTTAAGCACGACCAAGAGTGGCTTTTAAACATTAAATGGTCTGACTGCATTACTATTAAATTATTTAAAGGGGACATATTATAAAAAAGGGTGATTTTCATGTTTTTTTATCATGAAGCAGGCTTAAGTCCTATATAAATACTGTGAAAGTATCGATATACTCAATCCACAGGGAAATACACACAACCCGTATTCAGATACTCTACATTTGAAACAATCTGTCAAGATTTCTGTCCATTTGTGATGTCACAAATATACAATATTTAGACCCTTCACGCAGTTTTAAACATAAACATTCTAAATTTGTCCCAGTTTATTCCTGGTTGCAGTGTATGTGAATGTCATCAACTGACAGGAAGTACACATGGACCCAAGCTGTTGCATAGCAATGCAATTCCGTTGCAATTCCGTCAAAATGCGCTAAAACGGAGCGTTTCAGACAGAGGGTCAATACAGGCATATTCAGGATGACAGTATGAAGAAAATAAAGGTTTTTTTTAACATTACAGCATGTAAACATGTTCTAGTAGAAACACAAAATACAAGTATGAACCTGAAAATGAGCATAATATGGGACCTTTAATACATTATTTGACAACCACTAGTGAAGACCTCTCAAGAAGCCCTGATGCACCCCAGACAACCTTTGTGGGAACCAAGAACTGGGCTCAATAACAAGTTTTTTACAGTTATAAAGTAGTTTGAGACTTTCTAAAATCATCTTCCACATCTCATATATCACCAGAGTGTCAGTATAACGTCCCCCTGAAGGTTACAACAAGGTTTTAGTTGGGTTAGTAAACAGGACCACCTCTCTCTCTCACACCTGCTTGAAGTCCGCCACGAAAGATATATAATATATAAAACTGCACAAAATCCAGTCAATGGAAAAAAACAAACAAGAAATGTGTCAGGAGAGGTCAGGAAGCCTTACAGGCTTATATACAAGGGACCTCCATCCCCAACCCCAGGAGAAAAAAAACTATAACAAAAAAGGAAGAAAGATCTAAACTAACATAATTTTAAAAATACAACAAAAGTTAAACAACAACAAGTAAACAAAATGTGCAGAAAAACATCATCTTCCACATCTCATATATATCACCAGAGTGTCAGTATAACGTCCCTAACAGGACTCAGGAGGTCCCAAAGTCCCCAAAACAAGGAATTGGGTCATCTTTGATTTGGTCCTAATTCTAAGCACGACCAAGAGTGGCTTTTAACATTAAATGAACTGACTGCATTACATTGCTATTAAATTAGTAAATACATTACTTGAAAACCACTAATGAAGACATCTCAAAGAGCAAAACAGAGGGAACTAACCAGGGAACCAGAACGAGAACTGGGCTCAGTTGTAAAAGTTTTTTTTTTGTTTTTGTTTTTTTTTTTACAGTTATAGAGTAGTTTGAGACTTTCTAACTCTCATATATCAATGTTCTAGTAGAAACACAACATACAAGTATGAACTTGAAAATGAGCATGATATGGGACCTTTAATACATTATTTGACAACCACTAGTGAAGACCTCTCAAGAAGCCCTGATGCACCCCAGACAACCTTTGTGGGAACCAAGAACTGGGCTCAATAACAAGTTTTTTTACAGTTATAAAGTAGTTTGAGACTTTCCAACATCATATATACCCCCAGAATGTCAGTATAACGTCCCCCTGAAGGGTACAACAAGGTTTAGTAGGTTTAGTAAACAACACCACCTCTCACCTGCTTGAAGTCCGCCAGAAAAGTGACGAGCGTCCCGTCTCCCTGCTTGAACTCGAGCGATATGGAGTCCCTCTCACTGTCCGCCTCCAGGACCTCCTCGGTCACCAGTCCGTCAGCGAGCCGGACCCGGACCCGCAGCTCCGACCCGAGTCCCACAGCGACCACCAGCACCAGCAGCAGGGCGCAGAAGAGACGGCTCAGTATCCGAACCGGAGCCGCAGCAGACGCGCAACTCGCAAACATCCCCAAAAAAGAGACGCAGAACTAACTGAACTATTTTATCTTGTCTTATTTCCCTTCATATTCATATAAAGTGTGGTTTTACAGGTCTCGCTTTTCCATATGGTCCCAGCACTTCATGGAAATCAGACGACAACCTCCTTTATAGGCTGCTACAATCTGTGCTTTTCACTTCCATTGGGAAGTCTCTCAGTCCGGCGTGGAGAAGATCATGCGCATTTCACCTCCTCTAGTCCTATGATCGCACGCTGCTCCTCATTCTGCTTTGTGTTGATATTCCTTCTTTTTTTCTTCTTCTGCAATTCATGCAGTCCCGTCACTTCCTATCCGTCGGTATCCCACACTGCTCTGCTGGCCTCCAAACTTTCTGTTGTGTGAGTGAGTGAGTGAGTGAGTTCAGTGAGTGAGTATAGTACCACCCTCTCCTCTGGAAACTCTGCCCATCCCCCTTAAGGCCTCATGTGATCCTCCTGCTCTCCAGCAAAGCAAAGGCTCAACTAATAATAATAACACCCCCACCAACAATTATAACAAAAGGTGTTGTTGGGATTTGTTCAATTATATAGCGTTGTGGATGCATGCTCTTGTCATGTGTCATATATCATGTTTATTTTTATTTTTGTCACCTGGCAATAAACACGATTCTGATACTGTTTCACTGTCATCTTATTGTTTATACTTATTTTATTTATCATCATCCTCATAGTGTTTATTTAACTATCTTTTGTTTGATCAACATTTTATTGTTGATCATTATCTATTTTATTACAATTTTATTATTTTAATACAATCTGCAATTTGTATTTATTTTTATTGTTATTTTCATTTCCTTGTATTTTATTACAAACTTTCTGTTGTGTGAGTGAGTGAGTGAGTGAGTATAGTACCACCCTCTTAAAACTAATAACACCCACCCAAAACAATTATAACAAAAGGTGTTGTTGGGATTTGTAAAATCATAGCTTTGTGGATGCTGCTCTTGTCATGTGGGGGATAAATAAAAGACATGAGCAAACTATAACCTGCTGCTGGTGGTGATCAAAAAGCAAACACTGACTAGTAGCTAAACAACATTATTATTATAAAATATTTGTATGTTATGGTAGATCCGATTAGGTTTGCAACCCTTTTTGATATCAAGATAAATATGATAAATGCAAACAATGAATGAATGAATGAAAGACTTAGATACAAAATAATAACAAACAAAACAAGAGTAATAGTGTCCAAAAAGGAGTAGGTAGAAGTAAAACTTATATTTCCTTACCCTTTCCTCACTTCTCCTCTAATAATTCATCATAGAATGATAATATAATATAATATATAAACCATCCCAGATTTATTTAAATCCCAAATTAAATATATGAACAGCATCCCAAGTTTATTTATAACCCACATATCCATCCGGAGTTAAAAAGTAGATACAAACCAACCCTTATCACAACTCTTTCAATCACAATTTGTGTCATAAATTAGTTTCACTGTCATTTTATTGTTTATATTTATTTTATTTATCATCATCATTATAGTGTTTATTTTACTATATTTTGTTTATCAACATTTTATTGTTATCTCTTTTATTGTATTGTATTAAAATTTCATTATTTTAATACAATCTGCTAATTTCCTGTAGTTCCATAATTTTTATTTATTTTTATTGTTATTTTTATTTCCTTGTATTTTATTTATCTTTTATTATCTTAAATACCTATCTTTTTTATTGCTCTCTTATTCAATGAACTTTTATATTGGTTGTTTTTGTGTGCATTAGTCTTTAAATCCATTTTTAACATTCTACATTTTTGTCAATCGTCTGTACAGCACTTTGAATTGCATTTGACTTGTTTGAAAGGTGCTATATAAATAAAGCTTGATTGATTGATTGATTGATTGATTATGAAAGATAACTTTGATTAAATTCACTTAATTTTACAGGTTCACAAATTTCCTGGTAATTAGGTGATAATTATCAAGTAATCTATTTGAAATTTCTTTTGAATTACTGCTAAATTACCCAAATATTTACCTCAAAATTTATTGAAAATTACTTTGTTTGACTGTCTTGACTTGGGACTTGACTCTGGACTTTTATTCTTATTATTTTATTTATCTATTTAAAACATTATTTAATAATTATATTCTGCTCTTTCCCAATAAGCAGTAATAAATAGCTGGTAATTTATTTAATACATTTCCAGGAAAAGAATACAAAGTTAATTGATATGCTTTATTTCCATATCTGCTGGTAAATAGATGACAATTAGCAAATAACTTATTTGAAATTTCTTTTAAAAAACTCCCTTAATCATTACATTATAGCTAACAGGTTACATTTGTGTAGACAATAAGTCACACAATGGTGAGATTTGTGCCTGATCAGAAGTGTCTTCTGTTAGTTTTGGTTTTGAATCAGTACTACAAAGATGCAGATTCTATTAATCTATAACTTCAGTAGGCTAATAACGAGGTCTTATTGATAAAACTTTTATGTAGACGAATATTTAAAAAAAAAAATACTTCCACAGAGCCTTTAGAAAGGTACTGAATAAAAATATGGATTTTCCTGAAAAAAATTATTATGAATGTGAATTAATAATTAAAAACATTTTGGCGGGTCCAAAATTAATGTTTTGTTTATCTCTGTGGAAAATATCTGACATTTGGTTCCCACTTCTAACAAGGCTTGTGAGTCAATAGTATAACAACGTTGATATCACGCAGTATCTCTGGGTCATCAGGTAGTGTGGAAACAACGGATAAATGGCTGAAGTTGATGGTAAGTGCTTGGCAATGACTTGTTGTGAAGTAAATGCGATGGAACGTGGGAGGGAGAATGCAACATCTAGTGGCTGAATGTTATCAATGTTATCAATAGCCCCTTTGAGAACTCACTTTTTTTGTTTTTCAGTTGCTAGTCCAATGCATCTAATCTCCAGGACATCCTTTTTATTTATTTATTCAGTTGCGATAGCCTCTGAAATAAATCTATCAGGTAATTACAACCTTTGATTACAACATATGATTGATTCTAGCTGAAGGAAAAATACAGTTACTCCTTTATTCTCCTGGCATGTTATTTAATTTTACGATGTCCTCGAGGGAAAGCCTGACAAGCAGAGGTGAGAGTTGCCAAACAGAGAAGCTGCCCATATGAAGGAAGATCTCTGATCAGATGATAGATCACCACTGTGTGTGCGGATAAAAGGTAGGATGACATCCCATGCAGCGCTAAACCACCTGCACAGTTGTGTTATCTCTGCAGGCTGACGCACTGCATTCTGGGTGGGCTGGTGACCCTAAATGTGGCAGGAACTTGAGTGCTGCTGAGACCAATAAGAGGTGGTCGCTCCAGTGAAGGGGAAAGCAAACAGAGAGGCTGTAAAGCAGAGCAAACATTGTTAGCTGGCAAAACCAAACGGGGCCCGGGACCCTGATAGACTGGAGGAGAGGAGGTCAGGCAAACACACCCCATTGTGACGGAGTTTAGTCTCAGGCTACATCTTAGTTGGAGCATTTAAATAGCTGCTGACTTATTAAAGTTTGGTCCAAGAGTAGGTGATGGGACGCACGTCAACATCGATCGCTGTAAATCACGTAGCTCCACCCTTCATTCTTATAATCAGGAGCAACAACAGTTTTGGAGCGCCATTCAAAATCATGTTCTTGCTTGTTGCACTTGCTTCACCCTGAATTTCCTCACACACACACATAGAGGAGTCCAAAGGGCAGTAGCTCTGTGAGGCTGTTTGCATGCAGTGACACACGCAGATAGCAAAGACAGACACAAGCTACAGTGTACAGAGGGTGTTTATGATTAACTAGCAATTGTGTCGTCCCACTGTAATTATGGACACAATGAGCAGAGTATGGTTAACCACCACGTCAGTGCCTTAACCTCACTGGACTTTTATAAAGCAGTGGGGCAGAGAAGAGAAACATCTGCTCAGTCGTTTTGTTAAGAAGAAGCCAAAGTGGAAATCATACAAACACCCTGAGGATTATATTTGTATGACATCTATCATTAAAGGGGCTATTGATAACACTGATTAAATTCAGCCACTAGATGTCGTATTCTCCCTCCCCCGTTCCATTGCATTTACTTCACAACAAGTCGTTGCCAGGCACTTAGTCAATCTCAGCCATTTATCCGTTTATTCCACACTAACTAACTGACGACACAGATACCACATGATACCACATGATACCACATGATACCACATGATACCACATGATACCAGCGATACTGGCTCACAACGTCAGATATCTTCCACAGAGATAAACAAAACATTTTGGACCCGTTAACATTTTTTTTCAGGAAACACCATACTTTTATTTGGCACCTTTCTAAAAGCTCTGTGGATGTATTTTTTTAAAAATATATATATATATTCGTTATCAATAAGACCTTTAAGTGATGATAGAATATAATTTAAATGTCATCATATTCACTTTTTACTTGATTTCCTTACGTACTGTCTTTATCCCAATTTTACAATGTTCTCTGGTATTTCTCTTGAATGTTCCAGCTGAAATGCAGAGACGCTGTTTGCATTCCTAAAGGCAAAACGTGTGAAATAGACACCGCAGCCTTGTCTGGTCAGTCTCCTCTATAGACTCTCTTGTGTTTGCTTTTTCATTCTAACAACACAGCTGCAGAAGTGTCCTTATCGGAACACATAAAGTTGAGAAATAACAAAACCAATTTATGCCTCGCCCTTTATTAAAAGTGACACATTGACTACATAAAAGAGAAGTGATATGATAAAGAGTTAGATGTCTTTTATGTCTGTTTTACATTTGAATATCCATTTAGATCCTCTTAAAGAGGACACTGATTGTGGCTCCATTACTGTACAACATTAGGCTACCGTAAAAATCACAAATGAGTCAGTAAATATGGTAAAGTATACCAAGAATACCAGTTCATAGGGGAAATGGTTGTAAAATAATCCCCAACTTCTGCAAACACACATGTACTTCCACTTCTACTGTAGGAAATGTGAAGTATTTCCACTCTTTGATGAGGGACAATTATGCTTATTTGTGAGGTACTCGGCTTTGAGTGCAGCCAGGGTGCTAATACTGCATTCCAGTCGTGTGTGTGTGTTTACGTGTGTGCATGTGCGTGGACTTGCACAACATTCGCTTAAAATAGTTGACAGGGGATTTGTGCCACCCAGATAGAGCTTTCCACCAAAACAGCAATTTTTGCCAGTGAAGTGAACAGAAAGCTCCTCTGCATCTCATCAGGTATCTTAAATAAATGCAGTAGCGTTGATTAACAGCATATTCCTTAACTGTAATACTTTGCTTTCATAGTAGGGATTGAAAACTCCAGATAGTGAAAGACAATATTTGCATTGTGGGTTGATCGCCATCACATGCAGCAGAGCAGTAATACCCATAATGCTCCCTGAAAAGGCGTAATATTTTCCTCCATAATGGTTTGCTTGAAGAAAGTATTCAGAGGTAATCAGAAAGCCTCCAAAACCAACAAGCTGATGATGTTTCACCTCTGCTAGGCTGCAGAATTAGGACAGCCAGTGGGGTGAGAGCCAAGCTCTGTGGTCGATCTAGTTGATCTCACCTCCACACAGATGCCAGAAGTGTTTGTGTGTGCGCGCTCTTTGAGAATGCGTACAGTATTTACATAAGGATTGCAGCAGCTGAAATCAAGCTGCTTCACAGTCCTCTGATGATATTTTCATATCTTCTCCTCCCTCTAAGTGCTCTGCCTTCAGTGTGCTGGGGCTGCAGCTCCCTGCTGCAGGCGGACTGAGGAGATATCCCCTTACACGTGTGGGGCTCTGGGGCTGCAGGAACCCTTCTGGAGCGCAGGCTCGCATGGAGGAAAAGAGAATGGGGGAGAGAAACAGTTGGATGATGGTGGGGAGACAAGAAACTAGAGGCAAGGGGAGTTTTGCATACAGTATATAGCACATTTCATACCCAGGGGAAAACGTAAAGAGGAACTATGCCCATTTTCAAAATTCATACGTTATTCCTATGGTCTAAGACAGTCCAAAAAACATTAGTAAACATGAACAACTCTCCCAAATCCAAAAACTAGAGTGCTAAAACTCAAACTTGTGACGTCATAGGGTATAAAGTGTGGAACTGCTCCATAGACAATGAATGGGGAGAGATGTTATAGATGGCACTGAGAGCACCCAGAGGAATGTTCTGAGTATATGGGAACATTTTCTGTTTCACAACTGACAGCACTACAATAGAATAAAGCTCATCTGGGTATAAAAAAAAGAAAGAAAACAAACATCCTGTGGGTCCACAAAATCAGTCTCCCATTCATTGTCTATGGAGCAGCTCCAGGCACAAGGTTGAGACTTACTTCTCTGGTTTCTGGCTTTGAGAGTCGTTCATGTTCACAAATACTGACTGAACTTGAACTACTAGGCCATGGAAATAACATATTGGAATTTCTAATTTGGGTGGTGTTCCCCTTTAATGTGCTTTACATTAAGTTTACGAAGAATAGAAAGAGATAATGCTAACAGTAATAATAACAATGATTCACAACAACACATTTACTCCCCCGCACTTATAGTTACTGGTTACTTTACAGATCAATATTTTACATTTAACTTGTATTCGCTTTATAAAATGTGATGCACTGCTGTAGATTAATCTCCTCAACCTATCAGCCGATTAAACTGTTTTTGCTGTAAGTAAATGGTAAATGGACTTGAATTATATAGTGTCTTTCTAGTCTTCCGACCACTCAAAGTGCTTTTAAACTACATGTAAACTCCATGAAAAACAGGAGTGTTTTCCATGACATGGTGACTATATTCACTGAAAAATACATACATGACTCTTTTCATACAAATGAACTAAAAGTACAACAGTATTCATATACATACATAATAAACGAAAGACAATTGCCACAGAAGAACTCATTGTGGAGTGGGTGGGTGGGGCCAAAAAAAGCTATTCCTCTGATGTACTCCAGTGCCAGAGACACTTTATTTCATTTTAACAAGCACCTTGTTGACCTAAAAAGTGTTCATGTAAAAAGGTAGAACTCTAAAATCCCATTCACCCATTCACACACACATTCATACTCTGATGGCAGAGGTTGCCATGCAAAGTATTCAAATACTCATTCACACACCGATGGCACAGCCTTCGGGAGCAATGTAGGGTTAAGTATCTTGCTCAAGGACACTTCGATGATGTGGACTGGAAGAGCTGGGGAAACGAACCGCCGACCTTCAGATTGGTGGATGACCCGCTCTACTTCTGAGCCACAGCTGCCCCCAAGTACCGTAGATGTGTGTCAGTAAGGGCCCACTACACTCTATATTAGGTTTTATCATCTATTTACATGATCGATCACCGAAAGAAGGTATAAAAGAACAGAACAGTGACCTCTGGCAAACGTGTTTGTGTTCAAAATGTAATGTTTCATGCAGTTTTACTTGTTAGAACGTGCTTTTAAGTTTCGCTTTCACTTTTACAATGTAGTAGGCGTAGTAGACCCTAGTAGCAGTAACCCTAATGACATCTATGGTGCTTATAGCGACCGATAGCACCTATTTAATGGTCTGATAACAGCCAAATCGGGTGCAACGGTATATGAAATTGTCAAAATTAGCTCCATCTTGACCAACTAAATGCTACTTACAAATGAATGCATCGGTATAAATAGTCCAATAATAGGCCTATAATATATAACACACTAATCTTTCTGCATTACGAGTACTTTTACTTTTGATACTTTAAGTACAATTTGCTAATAATACTAATAGACTTTTACATACAGTAAGGACATTGCTATTTTTACATAAGTAAAGGATCTGAATACTTCCTCCAGAGAAGAGAGTTTTCCAGTTCATTTGTTAAATGTTTTTGATGTTGCATAATCTCAAGAACACAAATATTTGAGTGCTGTTTAATGATTCTACATGAATTACTCAATGCCAGAGTGGCATCCAGATGTTCCTGTGTCACCACTAGTTCAAAGGAAAAACAAATAACAGAGGAGGGATCATTTAACCCCTGCATGCCTCTCCAAGAAATCACACCACACATCTCACACAATCAGGTATGATACTATGAAAGAATTCCACGGGAATTCCCATAAAGTTAATGACAGAGAAAGGGAGGGAAAGAAAGAGCGGGAGATACCGAAAGGAAAAAAAAAAAAGGTTTCCTTTGAATAGTAAAAAATAAATAAACATGTTTGGGCTTATAGCTCGGAGCATTAAACCTCACAGTGAGAATCTTTCCTGGCACAGTCCCAGCACGAGATGAAAGACAATCCCACTTTAAACACAGGCGTAGTAACGTATCATTTATCTTTCCCCATTATGGGAGGTCAAACCTGTTATGATCTAATAGCTGAGGTGGAGCTACTACCTCACTCTTTCTCTCTAGAAAATTCATAAGAAAACACTTGTAGCATCTACCGTATCGTGGTGATTACGGAACACAAGACGCCTGTTTCATGCTGCCTGTGCGTGCGTGTGTACACATCTGGCAAAACCGTAATATCCCTGACAAACATGAATACATCCATCTTCAAGAGCACTTAATGGAAATTAAAGCCTGAGTATGTTATTGATGGGAAAATGCGGAGCTTCAAGGTAGATGATACTTGGCCAAGGAGCTCTCCGGTCATCAGATGGGGTTGATTAAAGTCCTGGTTTCTGGGGAAGCACATGACTCAGAAAACATCTGTTCAGGATACAGGGAAGATCTCCTCTGTATTTAATTAATCAAACTCTTGGCCTGCCGGAGTTAAAGTAGAAATCACTGCTAATTCTCTGTGGGGGGTATTTAATAAGGTTGCTGGGAGTCATTTAGAGGTGAATCACTAAACAAAGTTTCCTTAGCAGTTAAAACTCCTTTTAATATGGGAAACACTTCGCTCTGTTCATACACTCATATACTAAACATCTGCAAGCTGTGGTTACAGTACACATGTTCAGCAGTGCGTGCTGCTGTAGCGGAAGTGTAATCTGGAATTTATGCTTATACTCATGTATTTGTTGGAGTATGAAGTTCCCAGATTGTTATCCCCTTTATTCCCTAATGTCACACCTTTTTCCCTTGTACCTAATACTGGTGCAAAAAATGACAGTAAATTGGGAAGAGTTATGTAATCTGAAACCAAATGGTGCATAAATCTCAAAAGGAGTGCTGCTCTTCAGCCTGGAGTGTCCCACTATTATAATATAAGTGAAGGGTAGCGTCCAACACAATTACCGTGCCAATATGAGTCAGTATCTTACTTGCTCAAGGTTTTCTCCAGAAACATAATAACTTTGTTGGCATCATTTTTCCCAGCATGAAATAAATTCAAATTGTCAAGGTTCTGTTTATTTCAGCCTCCTTGCTCTCAGGTGGGAAGAAGAAGTGGCTTTATGTTGAGACACATGGCTGTCTACAACCTCCATGGGGCATCAGTGGAGTGGTTAGCAGTAAAAAGTACCACCACTCAGGGGAATGGGTTCTTCCGATTCGGGAAGAAGAAAAGAGAGAGGCAGTTTGACCAGCAGGACTGAACTGAATACACCGTGGACTGTGAGTGACTCTGAGTCTCTTGTGAACAACAGCGCAAAGGGAATTCTGACTGCCGACAAGATGCAACATGGGTTTGAAACTGTCAACCATTAACTGAGAGAAAATGAATGCCAACAGAAACAAGAGCATTTGGCCGCTGTGTACTAAGAAGACGGTTCCCCTTCGGCCACAGCAGGCAGCTGTTTCCAGCCAAAAAGCTCTTAAAAATCAACAGTACACTTCATCTTCAGCACCAAATGACTGACAAAGTTAGAGACTAGCTGGTGAACATAGCGAAGCATTTAGCAGATAATCACTGCAGGAGTGGGTGGAGACCAAAACTGAAAGTAAATATTGGACTTACATTTGTCAAGTGGCCAGAAACATGACTCCAAATTAATGCCAATGTTGCCCCGTATCTGCTGGATGTATGAGCAACAACGGCGATGGATGGGACACAAAACACTGGGTTTTTATCCTGGGGACCGGGTTCGCACCGTGCTTGAAAGTTGTCTTTGTGTTAGCAAGCATTAAGTTGCAATTTAACTTTTGAAATATATTTATTTTAAGCCGAAACAAGATCCCTAAACTTAACTAAGTGGTTTTGTTGCCTAAACCTAAAGAAGCCTTTTTGTTTGTGTTTAAAACGTAACGTTTTATTTAGTTTTCCAACATGTTAGAATGTCTTGCTTTTAAGTTTCACTTTCACTTTTACAACGTAGTAGGCCCCTAATAAAGTCATAGAGACTAGACAGAGAAACTATGACTTTTAGATTGACAAACATCATCATATGTGTGATTCAAGGAGCAATTCAAACGGGATCAAAAAAAATAATTGTCTCTCGCCGTTGACTACTGTACATATTTTTTTCCAAAATAAGGTCCCATGGGGTCCACTTGAAGGGGCGGGACGTCGTCTCTCTATTTCTTAAGTAAAACGTAATAATAGCAATATCAAAGAGCAGTTTTATAGAAATGGAAAGCTCAGAGAATCATCCTTCTAGTGATTAGCATCACTTAAAGCAAACCCAGTTCCACTCCAGCCCTCCATGCTATAAGCAGAGCTCACTGAGGGAAGACTTTAAGGTACTTTCTGCTGGTGGCCTTTTTTTGTCATCATACTCCATATGTCCATCCGTCATTAGGCCTGCTATTCATGCAGATAAGAGGCCAGTGTAATTGCCGTGTAGCCCTGCAGTCACGGCACGGCCGCTGATGTTCTGCCAGCTCACTATCAAGATGCCTGCTCCAGATTATCACGCTGTAAACAAACTGGTGCAGGCCGCTCCCTCAGCGAACTGTCAGACCTCTTTCATGTGTTGGGATTAGAATTTCCAACTGTCAGCTGCCAGAGTGGGCTCTCTGCTTCTCTCTTGACATGCTGAGTAAATGTGTCTGCAACAAAAGAATCAGATAAACAACTCATAGCCAAACAGCGCTCCATGAGAGTATTAACTGTTACACAACATATTTATAGTCATTTATAATATTATTAACTCCTCGGTCTGATTGTATTATTGAATCCACAGCACTCATTTCTGGTTGTCTGGTGCTCCATTGGACTGGGGGGACTGTTAATTTAACTGCTGCTCCAGAGGAAAAACAGCAAACCAGTAAAATGTCTGCTTTTGGAAGGCTGTAAATTGTAAATGAGGGGTAAACATTAAGGCGGGCTTTTTTTTATGTGCAGAGTTTAATTAAACTAAAAAAAAACAACAACACTGTAGAGGGTAAATATAGGATAATTGCTCCTGTTTCAACACATACAAAATGTTAAAGTGTGAAGAAATAACCACAGGGATTGTGCCTGCAATGTTTTGTTGTATAAAGTTAAAGTGGCAGAAAATATGTCCTACAAGTTTCCCAACAGCCATGGCAGCGTCTGGAAAACAAATACCTTTCCATGTCTCAATGTCTGTTGTTTGCATGCTTTTAATGTTTAAACCAGTGAGCTCCAATCTATTCTTATTTCTCTTTGAAAAAATATATAGCCATGCATACAATATATACAGTACATAGGCTATATATAATAATTCATTGCAACACCGCTCAGACAGAGACAGAGAATTATAAAACATTGTAGTTTGGTAAAAGGAAATTAAATTAGGAAGATATTTGATGTCTTTTTTGTTGGCAGAGCATGAATGACCTTTGAAACCACAAAGTACAAAATCTGTGTAAAGTTCAGTTTCTTGCATAATACAGACCAAAAACAACACATTTCAGGAAAAACGCAGTCAAACAGAGCATGCAGGCTCCAGAGCAGAGGTCACTAACGTCAGGATCAAGCCTGAGAAAGTCAAGGATCCCAACTAAACGATGCTGGTATGCAGGAAATGAACACTTGAGCTGAGGTAGCCTCTATGTATACGGCTCTTTGGAAATCAGATCTTTCAGTATATACTTTAGCCTTTGATCATAAAACCCTGCAGTAACCTAAAAGAGAACAGACGGGATGGAGTGGTGTTGATATGTGACATTATGGTGGGTGATGTAGTCGCTGAATATATAGTAAAGAAATACTTTCAGTCAGATTAAAGGTGCTCTGTGGAGTGTTTGATCACTGTTAGCGCTGTAGAGCATTGTATTGATGTCCCCACATTGTTTGTAACTTGCGTTTTACCGGCACATGAACAATGAGGGTGAGGACGATGATGTAATACACTTCATCCTTATGTGCCATAATGAAAACAATGTGCCAAAGAAAGAGTATAGGAAGAAGAAGAAGTCTGGAAGCCATTGTAAAACAAAGTACAAGTGTCAAAACAGTAAAGAACCATCGCAGGTTTTATGAGGTAAGAAATGTAACATATACATATATATTTTTACACCTGAAGGTGGCACACAGTGTGTGAAATGCTGTAATCAAACACCGAAATTATTTTGACATATTATGGCATTGCAATGAATTTAAAGTCTTCTAGGTTGCCTTGAAGCTGTAGTGGGTAGAAATGGAGCAAATATGAATATGAAGGTCACTGTATCCTGACAGTAGTGCATGAGACAGCTAATCTGAAAAAAAATCATGTGCCTCTGTGTCCTCCGGTGCTCCTATAATGACATCTGCAAGATTTCACAGACCGGAGGAAAACAAGCAGTCAGAGCTGACCTGGAATCTGTCGTCTCTGAGCAGCTGTCAATCACTCGAGAACGCCGATCAAACGGTCAAACTAGGCAGCGCTGATCAAATATGAATCAATATTCTGTTATTATAATGCCTATTTCTTGCCTCAAATGTTTTCAGAAACATCTTGTAGTGTACTGTTTAGCTGTAAAATGAGAAAATTTGTGACCTGGCAACCATGTTGAGAACAGTTGAGGAAATATCAAGCACTGCCCACCAGCCGAAGTACAGCCAATAGGAACGCTCTCTCTCTCTCTCTCTGAAATGACCTGTGATTGGCCAAAGTCTCCCATCACACGCTAGATTTTTCTAAAGCCTGAAAACAGAGCCATGAGGAGATGCAGAAGTCTATTTTTGCCCAATGATGCTAACACCTTTCAGACTACTGCAGGTCTCAATGAGTCATACTCTGCTGACAGCTCTTCATGGAAACGTTAAGTTTAAGACCTGTTTTATCAGGATGTAGTGCAGGTGTCTTGGAGCCCTGTGGCTGAGTGTGTGAGGTCTCTCTACCGTATAAAAAAAGGTGTAGCTATTAAAGCAACTTATGAGTTATTCTTATAACTGTACTAAAAACATTAACAAGGGGATTTTACAGAAGGAGAGAGGGGACAGTTATTTGCAGAGTCTGCCACAGTGGGTGTGTTTTCTCAGAGAGAACGAAGAGAAAACAATTTGTTTTGGTGCCGAGATTTACACCATCTGACACGGCTCTTTGTGTCCAAATATGCAGCACCAGAATTTAGAGTTAACTCTCACTTCTGACCTTTGACCTCTTGCCATTCTTGTCAGGGATGTAACTGTCTTCAGTAAATCTAGCTTGTGTCCTCACAGTCCAAACAGGGCACTGGGGCATTCTTGTGAATGTGGGAGTCAGGGGAATGAGACATCCCTGATGATTTAACTGCCTCTCTTCCACAAACATGGCTTTGTCTGCATGTGCGTGTTTGCTCACATGAAACAGGGCTAAGCTTCGCTGTTGTCTGGTCAGCAGAGAAAAGCCTGTGGGGCTGACTGAGTCATTGCCCCGACCAACGCCACAGTCTAATCTGTGGTCCGGCAGAAGTTAAATGGAGAGTCACACGTGTTTACATAGACTTGGCGGAGAATCCTACAGCTTACCCACTTTAGATTCCTGTAAAAAACTGGAAGTACATAATAAAGAACAGATTAATGGACAGTAAGGTAGTAAAACAGCTGAATTTATTCCACGCCATGTGTTTTGTATTTTACCCAGTTTCACAGGAAACTAGGCCATGGATCATCCACAGCTCCCTGCTGCAAGACCTCAATTTTGAAAGGCCACATGCGCACACATGCACGCACACACATGCACGCACACACACACACACACACACACACACACACACACACACACATGAAGACAGCATGCTGGGAGGAATTCTTCATGGTGCGTTCTGACCTGGGAAAGTAAGAAAAAAAGAAAATATGGGAGGAAGGGAGGAAACAGGGAATTACATTTTTCATAGTTATGGCGAGTTTGCAGAACACACATCAAGATAAAATCACTTTTCAGAAATGGTTCCAAGGTGCCTTTTGAATAATAGAACAAATGAGAGAAAGACTATTCCCATTTCTGTAACATGCTGTGGCCAAGTCAAAACAGGACAGCACAAACATTTGCAGACACAACAGACAGAGGATGTGTTTCTCTCTTCTCTGCGCTGTTTTGCAGACTTTTATCAATTTCGATCAACATTCCTGTACACCTCTTTCTCACCTGCTTTTTACCTGATAAGATGCGATAAAACTAGATAAAAAGACTTACGTCGGATCAAATTACCTTTTGACTTTTTCCTGCCTCAGAATCAGGATTTGTTAGACCACCAGTGCAGATCTGTGATCCTTGAATTACTGTAAAGTTAAAGCTGTGGGTGGTACATTGCAGCATAATCCATATAGAGACTGACAATGCTCATAACAAACAAGCTTTTGATAGTGGTGGAAGGATTTGCAAAGGAGTTTCAGTATTAATAATTAATTAAATCAAACAAATATAATGCCACTTTGTATTCAATCTGAGGCAAATTGTTAGAAAAAAAACAACTGAATAACCAAATGAATAAATTAACAGAGCTCTCAGGGACACCAGAAGAAAAGAAAAAATTAAAGGAAATCTACAAATAATGACAATTAAAGCCACTATGTGTAGGATTTAAACATTTCTACCTTTGTCGCCCCCAAGTGGTAGGCTTGTCAAAAAAGACCCAACCTGAGATGCAATGAGATGAATGGGTGAACAAAATGTGCAACAAAATGTGACGATGGAGTTTTTGTGCATTCAAAAATATTAATTTAGAGGCCCAAAAGTTCCAGAAAACTCCTGGTTAAAATGTAAGTGTTTTAAAGTGGGGTTGTATGCGGTACTTATCCATAGTAGGTGTATTACCTACAGTAGATGGCTATCGGCACAATCCCAGTTTGGAGAAACACACCGGAGTACCAGCACGGGAGCAAAGCAATGTACTGCTGTGGACGGGTCCAGCAGAAAAACATATTTTAGCCACCTAAAAGAAAGGCTCACCTAAAAAGATCAGTTTCTGTTTCAGTGTACGCTATATTTACAATATTATCTTGCCGTCAAACTTCCCTTTCCGATTTATGCTTTGAGTCTGGCTGCTTTGAAGAAAGCATAAATATGTTTCACTTTCAGTTCAGCTCCCCATCGGAAAGGGCAGTTTGACGGCAGGATAAAATGGTGATAATATTGTAAATATAGCGTACACTTAAACGGATATTGATCTTTTTAGGTGAGCCTTTCTTTTAGGTGGCTAAAATGTGTTTTGCTGCCGGCCCCGTCCACAGCAGTACATTGCTTTGCTTCCGTGCTGGTACTTTTGGTACTTCTCCAAACTGGGGGGCGTGCCGACCGCCATCTACTGTAGGTAATACACTAACTATGGATAAGTACCTCATACAAACCCACTTCAAAACACTCAAATACATGTAAATAATATCACAATGTGTTAAACCCCTGATCAAATGTCTGTGCATTAATGCCACACCTTCCTTTGCACGCTAAGGTCCAATATCGTGCGAACCCAGTGAAAAAAAAGTTAAACACTTGCTCATTTAACCGCCATCGAGGTGCTCCTTTTGTAATAGATACAGTATTCACTTTCACGTCGACAAACAGGTCCATTGAAGTATTGTGGCGGTTAAACATGATGTGACACCCAGCCTCAAGGCGAAGAGAATGACAAAAGGGTTTTAGATATCAGTTGCTTTAATTAGCGTTGCATTCGTGAAAACATCTAACAGGCTACTAAATGACAAGTTAGCAGGCTGGGTGGATGCTCAACCTCAGTGATTCATCTTTTGATCAAATAAAATGTGAAGAGATCTCTTACAGAGAAGATTAAGCATTTAACAATAAAGTAAAATATATGAAAGCACATTGTCTCAACCTGTCACTAAGAAACTTTATTTATTTATGAGTACTTTCATCATTGGCCAGGCAGAGCAACATGCTGTGCTGTATCATTTCATGATTAATTTATGATTTATGATTAATTAGGAGCATTCCTGCAGGTGAGTGTCAATACACTCTGGCACGCTATGTGGAGAAGGTGATGGTATTTTTACTCACTTTCTTTCATCTCAACTGCAACACAAACATGCGGCCTACTGTTTTCTTTTTTTTATTGCTTTGAGATCATCATCTTACAAGTAGAATTGCAGCAGTACACACACAAAAGATCATTTTAATTCAAAAGGACCATCAGACCATCAACATGTGGATAAATAGTGAGAGGAATCAAATTAAACTACAGACTAGAGGAGTGAAATTATTAATTCTCCTACTTGATTTCTGAATGCACAAACAAACCTAAATAAAGATATGCAGCACAAATAAAGTCTTTGGTGATTCATATTGTGCGTGACTCTGTGTTATTAATATTATTTCATTTCAGCACTATGTAGGTGGTATTCAGTGTGTGTGAGGTGAGGCCAACAGGTGAGGCAATAATCGCTCTAGAGTTATTGGCAACATGTTGTCAAAAATCCCCCCCTACACAGTAATAAAAACAGTGCGGAGTAGCTGGAGGAAAACCACCCAGATCTGATATGGCTCAAAGGGAAGCTGTAGAGAGAGGGAGGAGGTGGGGGGGGGGGGGCGTGGTACGGGCTGAGATAAGTGGCACCTTTGGGTGGTACACACTGGATAACTAGCCATATTTCAACACATTTCTAGCCCTCAAGTCTAAAATGTGGCAATAAAATGTATTTCAATCAGGACGATGGTGCAGGGAAGCACAACTGGAACATCTGCACAGCAATTACAGGTGTGAAGATCGTGCAGTCTTACACGTGGGGTCAAAAGGGAGAAGATGTTTGCTGATTGTAATGTGAAAAACAAGACTTTTTTTCAGGTGAAGATGTTATTGATTAACTGAATTCAATAATCGTTGTTATCACAGTAATCTAAATAGGCACTTGCTGAGTGTTAAGGCCGCTGTGAATTAACAGCACGCGTCAGTAATCAACAGTGATATGACAAAACAATCCCAACCCCAGATTTATTAACTAGCTTTTTCTGGATCTGTGTATCACATGGTCTTCATCAGTGACTAATGGGGATGCATCTGTTGACAAGCAAGCATTTCAAAACAGATGGACAGTGCAATAGATGATATCATTACAGCTGCTGAGCTTGCATGGCAACAGATACATCCCCATGACAACTGAGCAAACTGACGAGGATCAGGGCCGGCTTAAGGCAAAAGCCATTTGGCGGTTGCCTAGGGCGCCAACATCTGGGGCGTACTGGTCACCCTCAAAATAACAAAATGCAGGTGGGCGCCCTTACTCATTTTCTGCACTGAGGTAACAAATGAACAAATAAATAAAGAAAGAAATACACATTTCACCTCTGTAACTCTCTTTCTCACACTTTTTCATCTGCTCAGCCAAATCTGAATTTCGCCTAGGGCACCAAAAGGGCTAGAGCCGACCCTGACGACGACCGTGTAATGAAAGCTGAAAACTCCAGGGATAGTTAGTTGAGATTGTTTTGTCAAACTACTACAGTATATCCAAAGTCAGGAAGGAACTTTCATGTTCATCAACAGTAATATGTACCAAGTCATGTGGAGGTATGCAAAGCACAAATGAGGGGTTAATTTGTGTCTATTAATTGTATTATAATTACTATATTTTAACAGATATTTTCACTTTTTGAAGTAAGCAGGTCAGTTTTCACTCCAAAGAGAACTTGCTTCACTTTATGGGATCATATCAGGCTTATTTAAATCAGTGTATTATATAAGCTTAAGTGTGTAAGTGCATTTTTAACTTTTCCTTGGTCAACATTTGTTGTTTTAAAATCTGTCCTAGTACAGAACTTACTATGAAAACACTCTGAAGACACCAAAATGTGTGTTATCTAACTTTTATATATAAAGACTCAGAGTGTGTGACAGATGAACAGACATACAGAGCACAGTTTTACATCTATTGCGAGATATTAAAACCTTTTTTTACAGGACACATTGGACAATATATGCCCCTAAGTGGCTTTATTTTCTAGAAAAGTGCGGAAGGTAAAAGAATACATGTAGACCTGTGACGGTGAACTGCACATTATATGTGAACAAAAAGGTGTGAAGCTGCATTATTCTTTGAAAAACACTCATATCAATCAAAAATGTGTTGCCACAGTGAGGTGAAAACATCCCACTATGCTGCAGCCGTTGTGTGCTTTTAAAATGCATGATAATCAATCTTAAAATAGGGTTTAATTTTGGAGAAACTGGTCCTTCAAACTCTTGAGACACTATGAAATAAAATAAGAGTAGAGAGAAGAACATACAATAAACACCATATATATACAGAGAGGTCAGCAGGTCCCTCTCTGTTACATCCAGTGCAAAAGTCTAAGTCAAAGTTCAAGATATGCCACCCTGACGCCTAAGTTTAGTTCAGAATGTAGCCAAGCAGTCTCTCTCTTTTCTCTCCCTTCTTGATCTTGATCCACCTGTCATCATCTTCACAACACAGCAGAGGATGTCTTCACTTCACCGAGGCCTCAGTCACTTGTTTTAAAGTCTTTCCTGAGTTTGATCACAAAAGAAGACCCCTGCAATAAAATAAGAGGTTGGATTAGGTGCAGAAAAACAGCAGGATGTTGAGGAAGAAAGATGAAACTAAAACTAAAACTCATTGATTCATTGAGAGAGCTGTGCCTAGATCAGCACAAACCATGCCTGACCACCAAAAGTTAGGGTGGTTATCGTCCACCACATATTGAGGCTACTGGACTGAACTTTCCTTATATTAGCTGTGAGTGAGAATTGACCTCCCTGGAAAGTCAAAACTTACTCTAGTGGCAACTTTGTTCTATTGGAAAAGTTAAATTTTGGAAAAGAGGGTTGTAGTTTCAATTCATGAGCAGAAAATGTTTTTTTCACTTTAAAAAGGTAACATGATGTTTAAGGGGAAAACAAATGAGCGACAATTTCACCACTTTGTTTTCAGCGCAAAGAGAATCAAAAAGATGCTTATCTTTCTTTCTTGTAAGCTGGTGAACTTCCCTTTCGTTCTTTTTATTTGTAGGCTGTTTAACTTCTACAGCACTTGCCAAGAATTTCTCAAGCCGAACCAATTTCGCTTGAGCCGACTAAACGGGATTACCCCCTCGGTTTTCCTTATTGCGAGTAAATTGATATGAACTCCTTGGTGCTAAACTTAAAAGGCGAATCCAAAGTGATGAAAGTGCTGCACATTCCTAAAGGTGTGGCTTTTGTAGATAGAGTTGAGCACTACATAGAGGAGAGTTGCTGAGGCCAGAGAGAGGCAGAGACAGAGCGCACTCATGACACTAAACACTAAAGCACAACCAAGGAGTCATTTGCTTTTACTTACACAGATATACCACTTCACTCACTCACTGCTGAGCTTACTTCTTCTTCCCGCCTAATGACATATTTTCAGCTTTTTTCTTCTGTGCCTCATTGAACAAAAGACACACCTTTATGTTAGCAGCTGGTTTGATGGGTGGGTGTGAAAAGCTTAAATGACACTGTGTAGATTGATTTGGATTTGTTCTCTACATCCCTCCTTCCCACAACAGGAAACAGGTATTATTGCCATTGTTTTAACCCCTTACACTCTGATTATTGTAAGTACCTTCAAGGCTATAGACATGTTTGAGACCATGCAGAAAAGTCAGTGATCACAGCATCTCAAACCAGCCCTATTCCCATCCTTTTTCACCGCATCCCCTGAGTTCACAATATGACATTTTCACTGTATGATTGCTGAAGAATAATAATATTCTGATGTTATAATTTTGCTAGAACCAAAAATTATGCATTTTGTTCAAAGAATTATTCCATACATTGTTTATGGTGTTTATGGAGCAAACATGTCAGAGGCCATTCTTACCATAATAACTCTACTTTAGGAGCAACTGAAGTCAGCCAGCAGCTGGCGGTACCACGGTTTTGCACTCTGCAGCTCACGTTATCGCTGTTTCACAATCGTGTTGGAGAACTACGGTCGGCTTCAGGTAACGGAAAAATACGAAAGGCTCTTTCTAGAGCCGGTGTTTGGCGGTGCAATTCACCGTTCATTTCTTGGCTGGGACCAGTAACTCTGCTGGTTGCCTAAGGATAGAGCTTGTCGTATGCTACACAGATTACAAAGCGTCTGTAATTTTGGGCAACTTGTCAGAGCCAAGAAATAGTCCGGCACAAAGCCCACTATAAAGCCTTAAAGCCATAAACCATTTTTTAAACATTGGTTTATGTTCGGCCGAAAAAAAAAGAGACATAAGGTGTTAATTGGTGAGCTACAGAGGAAGTGGTAGGCGGATTTTGTTACCATTTACATCTAACAGACAGATGTCAGAGTGGAGTCAATCTTCTCATCTAACTCTCAGCAAGAAAGCGAATATTTCTTAAAATATTGAACTATTCCTTTAAATTCTAATTTTTTCTCTCAACGTTTTCACATTGTGAAATGTCTCTTACTAACTGAAACACAGATATCTCAACTCCCCCTACAGCTTACTCGTGACTATAGCAACAGGTGATGTAGTTTAACGTGTCTGTTTTTTTAAAAATAGTTTAACACAGTACAACATAAATATGTGTGAGTTTGAACAAAGCTTGATTGTGCCGATAGATAGCCCGATAAGTCGATAGAATAGATATGGTTATACCTCTGTCATGGCATCATCAATCTGTTTCAGCTCCTCATAGTGGTCCCGAGAGTCTCTCAAAGGTTGAACCATGATCTCCTCAATCTGAGGGAAAAGCTGTTGGACGACACAGTGAGAGCATTCATTGCTGATCAGTGTGTGTTGTAAAGGAACACATGTGTAAACGCACACACTGTCCTACCTTCATGACAGTCTCAAACATTGGGATGAGGACAAACTTGATGAATCCGATCTGAGCGGTGGGTTTGGTGACTTTATCTCTGTCCATGAAGGGAGCCACAGGGAGACCCTCGGACTTCTCCCTGTCACTCTGGGAAGCACACAAGTGGAAATGTTGTCTTTTCGCTATTGCTCACAGTGTACCTTTTCCTTCCTCTTGAGTTGATGACGGATTTAGATAATGGATTTTGGAGTTATGTGAATGCATTGGTTGAGGTCACCTGCATGAAGTACTCCTCCAATAGGCAGTCCACCCATGGCTCAGCGACCTCAGTTGGCCTCACTTCGTTGGAAATGTCACAGCACTTGATCAGAACCATCTTCAGCTGCATACACACACACGTGTACATACATACAACACAAAACACAGGAGCCTGTTCATCATCAAAGCACATACAGCATCTACTGTATGTCTGTGAATACCTTCCCAGTTACCCTAATGCAATCCATACGGCCCATGCTGATCACAGCACACTCAACAGATAAAGGACCGCTTGTGTTGAAGTCACAGTAAACAGCTGGATGGAGATGCAACGTGATCTCGTATACATACACATGTCACATGCTCTTCATTGGCGAAGTCAAAGTTGTCCAGTTTTTGCTTGAAGGAGTCTAGTATCTCCCCGTGTCTGGCCATGTCGGTGGCCAGGATGAGGGTGATAATCGCCTGGAAATATAAAAAACAAAAGTGACATTTGTTAAAATTTAAAGTCAATATAGTGTTCAGATTACTATGTTAAAGGGACTGTATGTAAGTTCTTACATGTATAAACGTAATTTTTTATTGCCAATGTGTAAATAAGTTGTAACCTAACCTAGAAAATTAGACTTTCCGCGACTTTCTGGGTTTTCTCTGTCAGTCTGTAGACTGATGTGTTGACTAATATGAAGAATGCGCAACGTTTTTTCCGTGAAAATCCAATGGATTTGACGTCTTGAGTGCCTTTACTCTCTTCAGCTCCGCTACAGGGCTAACAGTGTGCAACAATAGCTAACGTTCGGTTAGAAATGCAGTCCGATAACGCCAACAAAGGACCAGCCCCCACCACAACTCAGACTCCAATACAAACTTCACAGAAGCACGAAAAAAAAACAAAGTCATATCTAGTGAAGCCCGTCTTGCAAAACAGAAATGTGACCCGCTTCAGGGGAAAACTAGGATCAACATTGGACGGGCCTTTGATTCATGGAGCGACCTCCGTTTGATTTTGGGTGTCAAAATGGACACCGACCCCAATTTCTGATTCTTATATAGAGCCCCTTTAATATGTCACAAGACTGGATTAAGGTAAAAGTCGGCATGCTTGTCATGAATAGACGAGTGGGAGTTTTACATCTCACCTGTCGGATCTGTTTGAATGCCTCAGGATCCACATTTGCAAAAATATTGCACTCAGGAAGAGACAGGATCTGGAAGGCCACAGCACAGTGATGGTTCTCCAGCGGAGATATGTCATTGTAGCGCACCGCCAGCTCTGTGCGGGCGTTGATTTGGTACCTGGTGGATGGATGACACGGGTGAATGGATGGATTGATGGTATATTCCCATGAAGCTTGCCTGATAAGATAGGTCCTCGCTTCAGACCAAAAACAACATGATAATCTGAATCAGCGTGTTTTCATACCTGAACTCTCTTCATGCTGAACTAGTTTCACAGTTCATTGACAGCAGTGTTGTGCAGAGGATGTCAAAACATACTGGGGTCAATGGGCGTCTGCAGTGCTATATCTGTCAACACACCTACAGACAGAATAGTGAGTCTTACGTGTTGTTGTAGCCGGGGTGGTCCAGGTCATGACACACTGCAGCTGTCATTAGGATGCCCATGTCTGTGAGAGTCAGCTTCTCCTGGACAACAGTGGGAATGAAAGGTGTTGTTACAAATTGTCTAAAAAATGGCAAAATGTCCTGTCTGGAAATTCATTAGTTGGTATTTCAAACCAATTAGACTGTTGTCAGGCTATTACATAGGCATTATTGGACGCTATAAGCACCATAGATGTGAGTCAGTAGGGGCCTACTACACCCAATAGTAGGTTTTATCATCTATTCACATGGTTGATCACCGAAAGAAAGTATAAAAGCACACAACAGCGGCCTCTAGCGACCATAGTAATCATGACAGGAGCAGAAGCATAAGGCACTGTAGTATTTGCGTCTAACAACGTGTAGTTGTCTTTGAGTTCACAAAATAAATTTTAGTTATTTTAAGCCTAAACACAATGTTTTTCCCTAAACCTAACTGACCTAACTAAAAAAAAGTGTTTTTGTTGCCTAAACCTAAAGATGCCTTGTTATTTGTTCAATTTTACAATGTGTTAGAACGTGTTGCTTTTAAGTTTCGCTTTCACTTTTACAACGCAGTAGGCGTAGTAGGCCCCTAATGACCCAGATCTATGGTGCTTATAGCGACTGATAACACCTATTTAATAGCCTGATATCAGTCGAATCGGGTGCTTGTAAGAAATGGTGTTTAATTGTTCAGAACTTGATGAACACACACAAACATGCTCCGTACCTGCAGGTTGCAGAGGTGAATCATGCCATACATCATCTGACTAACGCAGAAGCAGTGGCGAAAGTTGTGGAAAGGGTTGTTACGGTAGTTCTCCTGAATCCCCAACTAGAAGACAAGAGAATTATTCATTCAGCGACTGCAGAATATGAAGTCAAAAGTATTTCCAGCCTTGTACAATTTGAGAATTATTTTGTTATCTGTGTCAAAACACTGATACTCTTAGCAACACCTCTAGTGAAAGCTTGTTTGAAATCTGCACCATGTATATCGCAGTATGCAGTATATCCATAGGCTTAGCTGTCCTTTACTGCTCTAACTTTACCAGCCAGCGTTTCAGTGTGATGGGGTTCATGTTGAATTCCTTCACCAGTCCCAAGTCATGGTACATATACTCCAAACAACTTAGCATCTGCAGCCACAAAGGAAAAGAAAAATAAATCAGTCACTTGGATAATGGAACGGAAATGGCTGATTGAGTTATGGAGCGGCAACGTCAACAAACCTCGTTGTGTTCCCAGTGCCAGACGTCAAATGTTGGCTTCTTGAGCGCCTCAATAGTCTCCTGAGACAGCGTGTACTGTAAACACCAATTAAACAATCAGAACACCTGAAAAGGCTGCTGTTGAAGTTAGCTTTGTCCAATAGTAATTAAAGTAATAGTGGACATACCTTTGGGTAATTGGGGACATCTCGTCTAGGAGTGACCTTCTTCCCATCGTCAAAGTTGTATTTGCATGGACAGTTTACTCTGAATTTAAAAGGAAAGAAATGCAAACAAGTTTATTTGACCTGACTGTGTTTCTGTTGACATCTCTAAGTAAATTCTTATTCATTTCACCTGCCACCACCTCTTGAAGTCATCTCATCTCGTAGCTTCTTCAGATCATTTTTACACTTCTCAATCTCCACCACCTTCAAGCCCTCCACTGAAACAACATGACAAGAAATATCATGACAGTTTAGCTGTATTTCATGTTTTATTTCCATCTTGGTTTTGCATTAGAAAGGGATTTTCTGGGGGACCCTTTCATTTAAACTATCTACTATAAAATGTACCACTTACGTTCCACTCTCTTTTCCAGCATTGCTAGCCTGTTGGTGACCTCAGTCTTCAGCTCATTGATGCGAAAGGCTCTGTGAGAGGAAAGAATAGAAGACTGACACGTTTCACATGGTTCACTGGTCATAATGACAAAATAAAACTGGAATGGGGCCTACAAAATAAATGACATGTGAAAGAACTTCGCTGATTTCACTTGTCTCTATGGGTTGAAGCTGCTGTTATCATTGATAGTCCCTGGTGTCAGGTATGTGTGTGTGAGGTATGTGTGAGGGCCACAACATAACATAAACAACCGAGGCGTTACCTGCTGAACTGATCAGCCACCTGGGACAACACGTTCTGAAACATGTCTTCCTTCTCTGCAGACAGAAATACACTCCAGATAATTCACCGTGAAAGCAACCACATTCTCAGATTTTGTATTTTCAAGATCATTATTACTTCCACAGTAGATGCGTTGTTGATGCATTAATGTATGTGTTAGTTGGAGTGAAAGCAAAATAAAGCCGACAGCTTACCTCCAATTTGACCAGTAGACAGAGGGACAACTTTGTACAGAGAGCTGGGAGGAAATCAGAGGAACAATTTCTTTATATTGCTTTTTCCCCACAAAGATTTACAGTTGACAGGACAATCGAGAGATGTGGATGCATGAAAGAACAAATTTGATGACTTTAGACTCGACATGGACTTTAACACCAATGACTTATGACTTCATTATCCAAGTGAGTTGAGCCTTTTGACTTGAAAATACTTGATGTCTTCCCCCAAGCCCAAAGATTAAAAAGTATGTTCTTTAAAAAGTGTCATAAATCAATTAATTTCCCTTTATTTCATTAATCAACTAACGTTAACCCTATTCATATTCACTCCCAGCAAGTCGACACTTAATTCTCTAGGTCCACTTGACCATGAAGAACTAACGTTACGTTACTGAGCAACAGTTGGTACCAAAGATGATTTTTTTTTGTGTACAAAAACTATGCGGTGGTCAACAAAAAACAAATTACAGTAGCAATTACAATGACACAGGTCCAAAATTACAGACGGAGACACAAATGGCATTACATTTGGTGAAGAGCGCATTATGATTTGTTTAGGACTCAAAGCTCAAAGTTTAGGACTTGGAACTTGACTCGGGACTTGAGTGCAAAGACTTGAGACTTACTTGTGACTTGCTAAACCATGACTTGGTCCCACCTCTGGAGCAATCTCACCACAAGGTTAATTTAGTTAGCTGTGGTGTAAATATGGTTGAAAGCTCTGGAACAGCTACAAAATTAACCTTATGGTAAGATTGTTTTCTCAGCTACTGTTACCAAGGTGAACCATGAAATGTCGATCTCAGTTTATAAAGAGGTTTTGTTAAAAAAAAAAAAGATGTAGAGATTTAGAAAAAGATGACATAAATGAAAGGAAAATATGTGATTTCTATATAAATATAATGTGATAATGCTGGTATGTTACTTTAGAGAGTTGGTGGGCATGGTTGGATCTATGGAGACCAAAGCTCCTTCTGCGTCCATCATCATGATTGCAGTGTTCCTGTACAGAAAGGATTAGAAGATAAGTGAGAAAAGTAGAAATAAACATTCACCCCTCTTAATATTTCACACTATTTCTCAAACAATTAAGTCTTTTGAACTTTCTTTCCCATGGTTGAGACAGTGTTAAATATCATATTAGAGTTAAACTGTAGTGATCTACATGCTATGGGAGTTATTAAGAAATATGTTTTTGTTTCTGTTTTCGGCGGCTAACACAACGGTGTATGTGCATTGCCTAGAATACAATATCTTCTATATTACAGAGTAGTAGTCAGTAGAGTCGAGTCAGTAAAGACTTTGGCTGGCTAAATGAAAGAGAAAGAGGGAAAAAATATGTGTAAAAAGTTAATTTTCTTCAATAAAAGCAAAAAACAACGAAAGGCAATGATGATCTTGCTTTTATAATGTATTATTGTCTGCTTGTGTTCATGGCTAATGTCTGACTATTATATGCAAGCACTCATATGTTACTGGCTGCTTCACTGAATGAAAATTTCGCTGTGTTGTACTATATTATTGTGCAGTTTTATGTGATAGTTCTCAGGTATTAAGGGCCATCTTCAAGTAGACACAGAAAGGGAGTGATGATCTACATGTGAATAAATAAATGAGGAGACAAAACAACACACCTGGGGATGTTAGATGAGGAACACAGAAGCTCCTTGATGTCACATGGGCTGCAGTGCCGACTGAACACCACCTGTGAGTTAAACACATTTTGTATTAATCCATACACGTATGATGGAAATGATGGCATAAGGCTTTTTTACATTGACTGAGCATAGTAGTGGTATTATTTATCATCATGTCATATGTTTATGAGAAAACATGTGCCACAAAATGGCCCACAAAACCAACACAGTGCAATCCGTGTGCATCCAGAGGCACACCTCCACACAAACAGCTGCTGTGGTTTTCATATAAGGCCTCAGTGTTCTGACGGGGGGCGGGAAGGTGATATCAAATTTCTTGTGTTTTTTAGACAACCGAATCACATGGGAAGGTAAAGTAAGGGTCGACTCGTTTTATGGCTGAATAAGGTCAAGTCAGCAGAGAGAGAAAGAAAAGGACAGCTGGAGCGCGAGTGTTCATGGAGCTCTTGAAGACAGCAACATTATCCACGCCTGTCATGCAACCAGGCCAGTTTACAAGATGTAGTACAGTAGATTTCAAAATCTGTCTAAGGAGGGTCAATAGCAAAGAGTGGGCGTTTAACAACGTGCAAAAACAGTGATCTCACATCTTGAAGGGAGCAGGTGTAGCAGACAAACATTCAGCCTCAGGCCGTGGGCTCGGGGCTCTTCAACCGACATGTGTCATCGCCAGCTCTCTACTTGAAGCACTCTACATCACCAGATCAGCAAGTGTTTCATGTATCTCAGCATGTTTGGAACGCTGAAACATGAAACTCAAGCCTTAAAACCATTTCTCACGGCTGTTCACCAAGCTGAAATGGTCACCAAGCTGTTGCTGTGCTGGTTTTATGACTAAAAAGATGAAATAAGTCAGTGTTACACTTTATTTTTTTCTTTTATGTCACCACTTTACTTAATTGCTGCTTCTATAAAATAAAGCGTAAGTACTGAAATAGATCTAAATCCATATTTTCACTCATATACAACAGAGCTGAAACAAATGCTGGTGTGTGTGTGTGTGCGCTGTTAGCAACAGGTGTTTGCTTCTGTCAGTAACACCTGTAAGGCTAACTGCATCACCATCTAATCTCCTCCTCATGTGATGTTAGTCCGCTGGGAATACCTGCTATGTGGGTCATGAAAGCAAAATAAAAAAGGAATTATTTAATTGCCATAATTAAAGTTGTTTACTGTGAGGTTGGCTTTTATAATTAAGCCCATTATTACATTCTTAATGTCTTAACATTGAATTAATAAATTAATAAGTAGATAAATTTAGTACAACTGCATGAATTTAAACATATTTTGGATTGTATTGCCAAATAATCCATACAACATGAATTCCAGTATCTTTAATTGATTTATTTAACTGACTACAGTTAGACACCTAATCTACCATTTCCTATATCTATGTCTACAGTTAACATTTTTTAAGTCACATTAAATATGTTTTTTCATTTATTCCCAATCCTATACAGTCACTTTTTGGCTGGCAAAAAAAATAAATAAATAAAAATGTCTATATCCTGTAAAAAAAACCCAAATCTTAACTTTATAGTCAAACCAGCCCATTTCACACAGCAGAAAATACCTCTCCAAAACGTGTTTAGTCACATTATATTTATCATAAACAGGTATGTAAACAATAAGAAAGAGCCCAGAAATACAGCATTTCAAATGGAAGTGGACCCACCTTTTGCACTTTTCCGTCCACATCCAGGTAAATGGTTTTAGGGGCATAGGAGGAGGAGCTGGAGCCCATGTTGACCTCCCTCTCCTCTCTTACACACCCGCAAATATTCTGGCTCAAAGCCCTGATTGACAAACCTGATGAGAGAAACAAATAAGTGGAGAATACAATTTTCTTTTCAGTTTGTTCACGCAGAAACAGCAGATGCCTGATAACAGCAATACATAATAACATAAGAAGATAAGAAAACATCAGCAACAGGTGAACATGCTCAGTTTTCTGTCAACACATTTGAAATGACAAGTGTTTGCTGTTGCCAGTCTCAAGTTTACAAGAAAGAAAAAACTAATACAAATATAGAGGAATCCAAATACAAAACATTACCATGGAAAATATATAAAACATGCTAAATAAACTGGCCATTAACATGCATTATTTTCCATAATATACAGCCAGTTTTCACTATGCAACCAAACAATAAATCATTTTCTTTCAATAAAACAAAAAGCAATAATTATATAGATACTACAGTTTTAAAATATCAAAAGAATTGACGAAAGCAACAGCTCACTCACAGTGTCAGCGACGCAGCTTCCCCTGTGGAGACCGGAGGTAATGTCCCAGGTGCTGAGGATGCAGCTGACTCACATGCAGACGCAGAAAAACGCACACATACGCACAGGGAGGAGAGAGAGGATGTGAGTGATGGGGAAGGTGAGGAAGGGTATGTGTGAGGGAGCCAGAGGGGTATGGAGTACTATGAATATTACTGGCTCTCAAACTGGTTGCCAGGGGACAGTTACTATGGAAAAAAAAAAAAGACAACTCTAATGTCTTAAGTGGTTGTAGGGCTTATACCTGCACTTGTCACACACACACTTCTTATCTACATAGTCTGTATCTCATAGGGAAAAAAAACATACAAGCATTATGGCTTTATCAAACACTGAACAGAAACTGTTTACTACACAGCTATCTGATTGAAACCTGGCTGGAGAATCACATTATGCCTGTTGAAAACACAAACAAAACACTGATTGGAGCACTCAGCGATACATGGAAAATTATATCTTATCAGAGGGGGGACTCTACTTCTGACAGAGGGGGCCCTAATTTCAAGTGAGGCTTTGTTCTGTCAGTCAGCCACTGAGTTACATAAGGGTTGATTTGTATGTACAATATGTGTGAATGTGTTTTATGTTCATTACCATTGCCAAGGAGGTTGGTTTGTTTGTCTGTTTGTCAGCAGTATTGGGGAAAAAACTACTGGCATGATTTTCATGAAGAGAGCTCATTACATTTTGGAGCAGACCGGTCCTGGTGGGGGTCTGCGCTCTCTGAGTGCCCTTCTAGTTTGATATGTATTTGTGTTTATTGTCTATGTATGTCTATGTATGTGTGTGTGTGTGTGTGTGTGTGTGTGTGTGTGTGTGTGTGTGTTACCCTCCCCAGACCACTCATCCACTCAGTTGTTGAGAACAGGTCTAGCAGATGGTTTTGTCAGACAAATTCAGCAGAGCACTTGAGAAGATTTCCAAGTGCATTTTATTTTTAGCAACACAATATAATTGATCAAGATCAAGGATACAATAACTTGTCTTGATGCATTTCATTTCATGTTCATTTTATTTTTTATATTTTTTTCCAAAATCTCTCCCTCCATTTGTCTATCTTTACACGCTTAATGTGGATAAGGAGACCTTCTTTAAGGAGAAAAAAGGAAGTCACTTCCGGGGGAGCAACAGAGGAAGGATCTCTCAACAGCAGTTGTGGAAGAAGTATTAAGTATTAGTTAATTCATGCTAAAATACTCCATTACAAGTAAAAGTCCTGCATTCAAAATCAGAAGTACATACTTCTGATTGATACTTAACAGAAGTATTATCAGCTAAATGTAAGTATCAAAACTTTTTATGCAGTAAAATGGCCCATGCAACTGCTATATTATTATATATTACAATAATAAATGAATACCGATGCATCAGTGTGTAAGAAGCTGGTTGAGATGGAGCTAGTTTGTTATGTACAGTTAGACAGGTGGTTCTCAACCCAAGGGGTCGAGCCCCCTCCGAAGAGTCACAAGATAAACCTAAGGGGCTGTGAGACTATTAATGGCGTAGAAACAACAAGTCCAGCTACACAAGTTTATATTAATTATGTGGATATGTGTGATCTTTGCTTTTTTTGTTGTGAAATATTGGACACTTTGACTTCTTCGGGCCTAAAACAGACATTTGAAACGTGACAAGACTTTTTGTAAGGTGTTACAAGCCAAAAATTATTTGGAACCACTGGTTTAATATTTAAAAAGACATTACACTTTATATACTTATCATATGTTTTAATGTTTAAAAGTTCTAATCTGAAAATGATGTAATTATAGCTCTAAAAAAAGTGCAGTGGAGTACAAAGTGCAATATTCGCCTCTGAACTGTAGCCAAGTTTAACTTGGAAATACTCAAGTAAAGTAACTCAAACTTGTATTTATGTACTTAGACAGACAGACAATAGGTGTGTTATGTTCAGAGTAGACATATGTAGCAATAGTATTATTGCAATATGGAAAAAGAGACAATATCAAATAAATTAAAGGGACTGTTTCTAACTTCTTAAGCATATAAATGTACTGGATCGGGTGTGGCCGGAGTCACCGCTCCTCTGCCTGCTTGCCTTCACTCACACCGTGCGTGTTCTCGCTGTCTCGCTCCACCTCTAAACGTGAACGCGCGCTCACTCCACACTGCAGAAGAGTTAGTTTAGCTCTGAGAATATCTAGCGAATGTACAGTGGACGTTTGTGCAGAAACTGCTGCAGCTCCTCCAGACCAACAGAGGTTTTCCGTGTCTTGTGAAGTGACAGGGCTCTGCAGCGAGAAACGTTATCAGCAGGGCTGAAGCAGGAAGAGAAACGTTACTGTCTCTGACTGGGTGCCGGTGTCTCCCTGCGGGCGCGCTCGGAGACGATAACGTTGCTTCAGCCAGCAGGAAAAGCCAAAACTAGGATCAGCATTGATGCATGGAGAGACCTTGGTCTGGTCAGCTAACATTACTGCCAAGCAGGTGAAATATAGAGTGATATTGTGGTTTTAGCTGATGTGTGTCGCCTCACTGTTTTGAGCGATGCTCGTTCATTTCTATTTGGAGCGAGCAAGCGCGAGCCCGACGCTGACTTTCATTGACTTAACGGCCAAAGGTGTCGCTGTTAACAAGTATTTCTGAAAGTTACAAATAGTCCCTTTAAGTAAAAGTATTACATGACGTATGGATCAGAGAAGACGCTGGTCTCTCTTTCTTTTGTCTATTGGCCCACATAAAGGTCAACACCTGTGCTCTACAAGGGGGCTACCTATTGTGGACTACTGCAGGTCCTGACCTTGACGCTAAAAAGGTTTTCTGACAATAAAGTCACCTTCCTCAACTGGGAATTTCACATCAACAGGCTGTGAACAAGGACAATAGTGACAAGGCTCGACCAGGCAGCAGGAGGAGGTAATTAATTAGATGGAGAGCATCATACATCATCTCTATTCAACTCATAGGACACCTACTCCCCGCACGCTTGCAGATACACAGACACATACACACAAACTGCATGCACACAGATGTGATCCTGCTCCCCAGAGTCTAATTACTGCCTGGGCTTCCAAGCTCCTCTGCCACGCTGCATGGAGGAGAGGCGGGAACATGATGGGATAGACTGTATGACTAATAAAAACCTAACAAAATCAAAATAGATTAAAAGCAATTTCCAAGCTCAATAAAAATTCATCATTTCATTATCTGAGGATATTTCATTTTCCACTCACGCGAGTGATTATGCACGTCTGTGTGCTTGCTCATCTGTGCTCGTGTGTGTGATGTTGTGATGTGTATTCATGAGTCTGTGTACCAAGGAATAAATTGGGTTTCAAACAGAACAAAGACGGCAAAGCGTAGATCAAAACAGGCGGATCTGATTTGCTTATGCAACCGCAAGACTCATCACACCTTCAGTGACGGAAGAAGATACATTTCAGGATAAAAGCAATAAATAAAATCATGCAGATCTTCATGACAAAAGACGTCCAGCTGGACCTCTGAAAGGAGCAAATTATCCTGATAATGGCGATGGACCAGGCCACTGCATATGTGTGTGTGTTTGTGCATTTGTACACTCTTTCATAAATCTCACAACCGTTCAGCACATCTTTTAATCTTGAATCTTTTTGGTCTTTTTATTCCCTTACAGTGTTTTTTTGCGCAGTGGAAAAAAAACAGTATACTGAGGATAAAATAACCCCGTGAGTAATCATTACTCCTATGCATGGATACAGTTGCTATATACTGTTTATTTCCATAAACGTTTTGTCTATAATCAAGAAGAGTCTGTTTATAGAAAATCAGCTGGAGGCTACATGATTGCATGTCCTGCATTAAACTATGATTGACTGTAAATATGACCCGACCACACCTCAATGACTTGAAGCCTCCTCTTGAAGTTAATTAGCTCACATTTTCTATATTCATTAGGCCTTTTGCTTTTTGTTTATGATTTAGATAGAGCACAGCTTGATCCCCATTGACCTTCTTATGTCTAGTATTGGAAGAGTAAGAGGCACTTTGTCATTAGTCAACCTGTTGCTCGTGGATGACGTCTTTAGGTAAAGCAGCAATAGGACAGAACAGTGGTAACACATCCGAATCATAAAACACAACTTTGCTCAATATACTCCAAAATAGCATTGGTCAACTGCTACATTTATGGATTAAAAGTGGTAAAGGTTAATATAGATTTAGAAGTAAATCTCTTCCTGACAAGTGTGCATTGAAATACAGTATTTAAAATTATGTGTGGGCGACATCTAATGGACTAGAAAGGAATTACGATCATACTCGAGAATGGCTCACTCTGATCACATTCAGCTCACTTAAAAAGACAAAAGATGGTGAAGCATTTGTACTTTGTGGAATTAGTTTGTTTAAAAACTGAATAAAAATGCTAATAACCTAGGCTAATAACCTAAAATGAATGTTCTTTATGGCACAGTTGTGGTGGAGAATGTTACAAAATTGATGACAAACCACAAAATATTTGAACTGTTTTATTACCTTAGGTTATACGATGACCTAATGTGGAATAAGAATACACTTTGTGGTTTAATTGTTTAAAAAAAAAAAAAAAAAACCTGACCCAAAACTATTAACTTACATATGTACAGGTATTTATCAAAATATTCCCAGGAAAATTCATAATTCATCAAGAAGCAAAATATATACCAGAGCTGTCTCAGCATCCTATACATGATACACTACATGCTGGTGGACAGAAAATAAGTTTTCATATGACAGGATATCATCAAAAAACTACAGGAATATTGTGCATAGCCATGGGAATAGATGATAAATAATGGCATATGAAGAGTTAGCTGAAAGTGAACTCATCTCTTATCCTATATAGTGCATCAGATCCATTATCCTCGTGGCAGGGTGCAACAGTAGACTACACATACACTTTACATATCACAGCATGAAACACACACACATCCAAGCAGTTGTCACTGCTGTGGTGGACAGTGAGTCTGATCAAGAGGGTCTGGACACTCTGCCTCTACAGGCAGGTGGCTGGTTGGGATGCCAACTGGTGGACGGACTTTTCTTATGGGGCTGAAGCTGCGTGGAGAGGAACCTGGGGAGTGAGCAGGGGAGCGGATGGGGCGTAGAGGAGGACCTGGAATGGGTTGTGGGAGAGGTTGTGCTAGTGGAGAGGGGCTGCGGGGGTATCTGCGAGGGGCAGACCAGACGGGTCGATCAGTTCTGTTAGTGGAGGGGATGAGGGCCGGAGCGTAGACAGCAGGGATACTCATTTCTGATTGGATGGCAGTATTGCCAGAACATTCTTCCAAGCGCTCCAGAGTCTCCTGGAACAAAATACATGTGTTACAATCATTATCAGCTGTGGTGTTATCTGTGATTTTAATGAAGCCATAATTTGCACACAAAAAAAATAAGAAAAAAGCTATCAACTAGGCCTTTATTGGTCTATGTTGATCAGTTGATCCAACATTTTAGTCCAGACTGAAATATCTCAACAAATGATGATCAATGATGACATTTTGTATACATACTGGTCCTTAGATAATGAATCATAATTGTTATGTTAATCTCTTGACTTCACCTCTAGCACCACCAGCAGGTTGACATTTTTGGCTTTTAGGGAAATGTTTTGGACTACAACTATTGGATGGATTAGCACAAAAGACTTTGCAGACATTCATGGTGCCCAGAGGATGAATCCCAATGACTTTTGTGATCCCTTGTTTTTTCCTCTAGCACCATTACAAGGTTAACATTTGTGGTTTTTGGTGAAATATCTGTGGATTCAGTCGGCAACTCTGGGGTATGAAAAGCGAAGCCAATGCGGAAGTGCCTTAAACTTGCATTCTTTCTAACAGCCAGCAGGGGGCGACTCCTCTGGTTGCAAAAAGAAGTCTGATTGTATAGAAGTCTTTGAGAAAATGACCCTACATCTCACTTGATTTATTACCTCAGTAAACATTGTAAACATGAGTTTATGGTCTCAATCGCTAGTTTCAAGTCTTCGTCAATACAGCATGATGTTCATTTAATAAATTATGGTCCCATTTAGCGTCAAATCGTCCATATAGCAGGGTATGCTTTAGGGCGTGGCTACCTTGTGATTGACAGGTTGCTATCACAGCGTTGTCTGGTATGGGTGTTGTCCGTTTTATTGTCTTAAAATTTTAACCCTTTCACAGTTCATGAAAGTTAATTGTAACATTTTGGTCACCTAAAAATGTCTTATTCAGCGTCCAGTTGTCACTTCTGGTTGCAAAAAGCCAAGATGGAGATGGCCAAAAGGCCAAAATCGAGGCTTCAAGATGGCAGTCAACAAACCAGTGGGTGATGTCACGGTGATTACGTCCACTTCTTATATACAGTCTATGGGTGGATTGCCATGACATTTGGTACAGACATCCATGCCTCCCAGGATAAATTGCAACAACTATGGTGATAGCTGAACTTCTAATTTAGCATCATCATCTGGACAAAATTTCAATTTCTGACGACTAATTACTTGCAAAACTAAAAGAAAAACTATGTACTGTTGTACTTGTACTTGTACTGTACTTTGTGTTTAGTGCTAATTAGCAAATGATATGCAAGTTGCCATTGTTACTGTGAGCATGTTAGCATGCTGATATTAGCATTTAGCTGAAAGAACCACTGTGCCTAAGTACAGCCTCACAGAGGGCCGTGTCTAGAAGGTAACCCTCAAATTGAGAAAACTTGCAAAAACTTGCAAAAACTCTCACGAGACTCGCTGCCCGACGACCTATCCCAACCTTAACAATTCAAGGTCAATGCCTAACCTTCACAATTTACATGTAACCTTCTAGACACAACCCTCACAGAGCAGCTAGCATGGCTGTATAGACTCTTGTTTCATTGTAAAGCTGTCAGTGGCTCATATAGATCCTACATGGAAATTCTGGTAATAAAAGAGTGACTTACATCTTCATTGAGAACATAAAGAGGCATGGGGCTCCTTCGACCAAGTGTAGTTGGTTTGGGAACAACATCAACTGCAAAACATATATATTTCTTTTAGTATTGGTTGACATTCTGCTATGTTTATAAATGTTAATTACAATATAATGCGTTGTACACATATAAAGATGATCAACTGTAATAGTTGGCTCACCATCGTGGCCATTATCACTCTGCTCCACATAGATGGGAGCTCTTTGGGGGACGGGTCGATGCTTCTTTCTACAGCAGGAAAAACACACACTGCTAAATGGTAGTTATAAGCTATAGGTCACTGTGTTTATTACTTTTTCACCAAATGTTCAGAGTCTAATGAAACTGTTGAGCTATACTTGAGATTCTAGTCACATCCTCAAGTGCAATATAAAAGCCAATGAGAGAGAGAGAGAGAGAGAGAGAGAGAGAGAGAGAGAGAGAGAGAGGGGAAGGAGGACCCAGAAGAAAGAGTAGCTGCTCTCACTTGGATGGTTTCCAACAGGCACACACTGTCACCAGGGTGATTAGGAGGAATATGCCCCCGGTGGACAGGATGATGTATAGCGAGCTCCGTCCTAAACCAGAGTGATAGATACAAAGAAAAGAAAGAAAGAAAGAAAGAAAGAAAGAGCGATGGAGAGGTTTGAGTCAGTAACAGCAGGACAATGCAGTTTCCCTCACACTGAACCTTTGCACCTTTGCTTCACATATAACTTCAAAGCCTTAGATTTATTGTATGCAAAATAACTTGTCAACCTATTCCTATGTTTCTCTTTGACTGTGGAGAAGTAAAGTTTGCAGGATTAGACAAAGTTGTGTCACGGAAATACATTTGCCAAGTCTTTTGAGTGTGCTGGCATGAATAAGGTGCAGTGAAGTAGCACATTAGGGTAGTCACTTTGAGACTTTGTGCCGTGCTGCTATGCATGCAGAGGCAACAGAGAGCAGTCTGAGAGCCTGTAGCTGTCTCTTCATGCAACACATCATAGTAGATAATGAAGTCAGGATTACTGAGGTCCACTGAGGCAGAGCGTTCTCCCCACCTGCCTTCTTTTTCTGCTCTCCCTCCTCATAAATAACTGTCCATTCATTGGATTAGAGACTGCTTCTCCCTCTCTCTCTCTCTCTCAGCCTGACATGCTGGCGCCCATTAACAGCCGCTCTGGGCCAACTCTGCTGTGCTCACAGCCTGAGTTTGCACTTGTTGTAAACAACATTGTTAGAGAGAAAGGCATGCATGTGTACGGGGCAGCATGAGATGATAATTGCTTCTAGTGAAAAAATGGATGGTTGTTGAACAAGGAGCTGAAATACACACAGTGTCCATAATCATTTTCCATTTTTCTACCTCACCACATTTATCTGACAGCTTTAGTTACTTGTAAATTCGCAAATTAAGATTTTTTTTATACAAAACATATTGTCATCTCATAAAATATGACATTTTTATAGATTTAAAATCCCAACAGTACGTAGAATAGTTGACATTAAATCCACCTCAACCAGCTACAACATTAAAATGCTGCTTACCAGAATGTACTAATTGCATTTACTCAAGTACAATTATGAGGTGCTTGTACTTTACTTGAGTATTTACATTTTATGCTACTTTATACTACATCTCAGAGGCAAATATTGTACTCCACTACATTTATTTGACAACATTAGTTGCTAGTTTCTTTGAAGATTTTGATTAATAATAGAAAATATTTATCAACTAATACATTATGATGTATTATTATGGATTAAGCTACTCAACAGTATATATATAAAAAAATAGTAAAAATGAGCTCCCCTTTACAAGCTGCAATATTAAAGAAATGAACACATTAATGCATCAATAATTATAATTCAGTTATATGATATTATTCTAAAATGGGCCTTTCTGCATCATGAGTACTTTTACTTTTGGCACTTTAAGTAGAATTTGATGCTAATACTTAAGTAAAAGATTTGTGTACTTCTGCCACCACTTCTGCTTACACGTTATTGACTTATACTTGTAGTTACGTATTTGTTATTTTTACTTAAGTAAAGGATCTGAATACTTGATCCACCTCTGCTAGAAACTTCTCTGATGTTACCATACCATCACCTCTTCATCCTCAATGTAAGTGTGTATAACTTGAGATCCTACCGGTGAAACATGCCACCTACTGTAGACAGTGAGCCTGACAGGCATGCTCTTCATGCTGCTGATGGGGTTCTCCACTGTGCAGGCGTAAATGTCATCATCTGACATCACAACGCGTGAAATGGTCAGCACCTTTTGGTCGTGTGAAAGCTGCAGCCGAGTGTCATTGGTCAGCACCTTGCCTCCCTTCAGCCAAGAGTAGACGGGCTTTGTGCCGTTGTCGTGGGAACAGTGGAGGTTAAAGTGCTCGCTGTACTCCAGCACGGACGAAGCCATCATCTGGATGTAAGGTTTGGACACGGGGACTGAAGGGGGTGACAGGACAAAGGCTTGAGATTGAATATTCAAAGACCTGAAAGGGTGGTTGACCTTTAGTTATATAAGAGCATGATAAGTGGAAACCCATGTGTCTTAAAAAGAGCACCACCAACACTGTGAATCACTCTGTATCGTGTTCTGAATAACTAAACTCAAAAATTACACTCTCTAGGGAAACATAATGTATTTTTCAACTTGTATTGATTTTCTTTTAGCTCATAACTCCTCTTCAGAGTCCTGCTCTTTAAAAGGAAGGTCATTCGGCTGCATACCATTCACAGTGAGCTCAACGTAGTGCTCTCCAGTGAAGGTGTCATCTGTGATGGAGATCTCCACTTCGTACGCCCCTTCGTCTGACAGCTGCAGGTTGTGCAGCAGCAGTGACCCGTTCTCAAACACCAGGATACGGTGGCGGTACTCCGGCCTCAGGTTGCCTATGACATCTGTCCCTATGGATTGCACGACGGTGATGGGTTTCTCCTTGTCCCTCTTCAGCTGCCACTTGATCACAGGCTTGTCCGAGCTGCTGCTGGAGTAGCTGACCGACAAGAGGGCCTCTTTGCCCACCGTGCCCCTCACCACCTGGGTTTGGCTGGTCACGTTCACCCCTGACACCTCACCTGGAAAGAAAAGACAAAGAGACAGTAATAAGGTCTTGAACTGAGGAGCAGCTAGAGAAGAATACAGGGATACTACAAGGTTGTTGGGGGACACAGAGAAAACAAAAGTCAGTCACTTTGTGGCCTCTGATGCTCCGCCAGCGAGCAGACATCAGAAAAATCAACTAATTACTGCTACACTAATTACTATTATTACTACAAGAACACACATACAAAATTCAGAGCAGCAATGGGGCACGGATACAACGGCCCTGTACAATAACAAAGAACATTTATGCATTGTAAGTACAATATTAAGGAATTTAAATTCCTATTTTGTAGACTTAATAGTTAAAAGTGCGTACTTTTTACTCCATTTATTTGATTTCTGTAGTTAATTAAAACCAGTTTGGCCGTTCAAACCCCGGCTCCTACTATCTGCATGTCCTTGAGCGAGACACTGAACCCCAAGTTTCTCTCCGGGTGCTGCTCTAAATGCGTAGGATGGGTTAAATGCAGAGGTCAAATTTCATGTATGTACCTGTATGTATATGATGATTGTAATAAAGTTTATTTTTTTATTCCTTGATGCTGTCCTGATGATGTCACAAAGGGCTTTCATTCTTTAGGCCTTAGTCCAATATGTTTTTTTTCTTGGTTGCAGACTTGATGAATATATTTCTTTGCTTATTTACCTTAAGGCAACCGTTAGTCAGCTTACTGTTTGCTACCCACGCAAACAAACTCATATGCACACGCGTTGCTTTTCACTAACCACTGATCCGTTTCTCAGAACTCCCCTGCAGGAATTCCTCATGACCCCTCGTAGTGAACAAGTAATACTCTAATTTTGATTTGTGTTCCCCAATTATCCTCCACCTCCCACTGGGATAAGGTATTACAGCGTGAGCCACATTTCATCCTTTATGGAAGAGCTCTGTCTTGGAAACCAAACACAGCAAAGCTATTAAGTTCCCAGTGGAGGTTCCTATAACTCAGCTGTGGCCGGACACATGGAGGTCTAAACACTGGCAGCGAGCCTGTGGGGGCATCCTACTGTTAGTCCTCAGTGATGGAATGATCAACCTAGAGGAGAGGGAGGAGAGAGAGAGTCGGCACTGTTCACCATTCTTTGCAGTGAGGTAGTTAGCAGGGCATCGCCTCATTGCCGTGGTAACCATTTGGTCCGCCTGACAGGGGTTGCCAAGGCGATAAAACAAAGGGCATGATTGTTGGAACTAGTTTCCTCCCTTGAAAAGAGTGAGAGAGCGTTAGAGAGGGAGAGAAAGAGAGTGAGTCTTTGTCACTGGTGAAGTTGGAGATAGACACTGGGTCCAGTGATTCTACCAAAACTGGCCTGGTTGGGTAAACTGGGTACATGGTACCGGTCATGAAATTAAATCACACATTTTTACCACCGCATACTAAACTTTTGACATCACTTTACCCCTCAAATGAACTCATCCAACGCTTCCCACGCCCCCAAAAAAGCAGGCCCTGTCCTATTCACTGATATCATCACACTTAACCTACACATCCCCTCCTCACACACCTACAATGGACACTCCAGGCTCCTTTGAGCTCGGGATGGGGGCCCAATAGAGAACACCACCCATGAACGAATCCATTGTGCCGCTGGCCCGTGGTGGAACACAAGGACATGAAAAAACATCAGGGACTAACTTAACCTGGATTAACTTCACTTCAAAAGGAGCAAGAATTTGAGTTTTGAACTGCTTTTTAAGTGACACAAAGACCGTAAAATAGGACAATTGTAAAAAAAGATGTTAATTGAAATGATAATTACTGGTTTGCTCGTTAAGAAACTGTCAGAATATAACAATTTAATATAAAATCCACTTGCTTTGTTGCCATCTGAGGTATAGGTAGCACAGTCTCAGGGATATCCTCTAATCTTCTGGATAGCCTAACAAATGTTTGAGCTTACCTGTGAAGAGCAGGAGGAGGAGGAGGCCAAAGAGCGTCAGTAGCAGAGGAACGTCAGTAAAACTGTCGCCTGTAGAGGAGGTCTTCCTCTCTACCTTCATCTTGTGTCCTGGGCAGAGTCTTTCTCCCACTCAGTGAGCATGGTTTATCCACCCCGGGCACGTCTCTGCGGCTCAACACTCTCTCCACTGCCTGCCTGCCTGCAACACTGGCCTCTGCCTGGTCACACTGAGCCCCACTCTCCTCACAGCACCCCAGTCACAGCCAACAACAGCCAACTGTGTGTGTGTGTGTGAGTGAGTGTGTGTGAGTGTGTGTGTGTCAGAGACATAGTGTAGATGAGCTCCTCTCTTCCACTCCACGTTGCCCTTTCAGAAAGGAACTCAAAGAAAATAGTGTTTGCTTTTTTAGACGGTTATTTATCTTAAAGTGTTTTTTAAAGCCTCCTGTAAAAAAAAAATAAAAAAAATAAGTGTTGTCTTTTTTGTTAAGTAAAAGCTCTAAGGGGTTGAATTCAAAATTGAGTTCAGCTACTTTGCAGGAATTCCTGCTGGGAAGAACTACTGAACTTCAGCTCTAAGAGGAGCCTACTTAAAGCTCTGAAATGTCTGAGTTTGAAAAACAAATCACATCCCCCCTCTTTGGCCCACTTTTGTCACATTGTGCAAACTCCTCTCTGGACCGGAGCCTCACAATAAACTCACAATTTGTCACTTGGCAACCAGCCCTGCTGTTGACCCACACACAAGCACAACATGTAGCCTCGAAGCATGTTGCTGTTAGCTGTTACAGTCAGGTGTATGATCCATGGATGGTACTAAACCTGTTTGCTGAGAGCTACATATATGTATATAATAATACGAGCAACACATAAAGGCAACACATAAAAAGAAAGTGCTGTACTAACTTTGTCCTCTAGGTGGTGCAGAAACTACATTAAGGCAGTGATGTTGGCACTGTTTTAACATGTAAATTGTGGCTTGTTTTTGTCATTTAAATGTCTGATATGCATGTGGAAAACAGAAAAAAAGGAGCGTAACACATGGGTCAAAAAGGTGTAGGTCTAAGTGAAACAAAAGGAAAACATCACACACTTTAATAGGCTACTTTATCAAAAAGTAAGCACAACTACAAGCCAAGTATACTTTTCTGTAGGCCTATAAGGCAAGAATACATACTCTTTTCTGTATACTTGTCAGTATAAGCCAAGTATAGTTTAGTTAAGTATATCTCTGGTTAGTACATAAAAAGTAAACTGAAGTATACCCTCTTATGTTAAGTTTAAAAGAAGTATACTAATAGCACACTTGAATAAACTTCTTTTTGGTAAGGGGTGCTCTGCAAGAAGAAGACGACAGGAAGTCACGACAGGAAGTCAAAAATACAATAGTTTGAATTAATTCTGATTATATTGCCCCAGGTTTTTCTCCTGGCTGCCAATCCACCACCTCTAATTTCTTGTAAACAAGACTGTCATCTTTTATTATATCGGACATGATTAAACTACCCATATGCTACATCAGTCATTTTCCCACTGTGTTTTGGAGATGAAGGCTTGTATGCATTGATGAGTCATTAGTAAGTAATCTCTCCCACTTAAGGAAACCAGTCTTTTGTCTAGAGTTTTTCTTTTTTAGAGCATTTTGTTTGACAACAAAGGGAGGTTTTATGCAGAGGAGGAGGAAGCACGGTTGATAGAAAGCTCCAGGAATGTGGGAAGAACAGCTGCTGTTCACCACCACCACCACTCTCCCAGGGCTCAGACACAGACTGTGTAGTGGGCCATCAAAGCCGAACCTCTCCCCTCCACCTCTGCCCTCGATAAAAGCAGCAACCTCCCTTTTCCTCTCATCTTCTGACACGCTCTAAAACAAGGGTGGACTCTTTCCGCTCCGTACTGGAAGAGAGACGGTGCCTGTGTGTCTCATTCGGTCTGGATGCTTGTGTTATGACAGAAAACCATTCACCATCACGTCTGGTCCACAGCAAGGCTGATGTCATCCTGTGTGACTCAGATATACAGATTTGACAAGATGTATCTTTACATGATGTTGCTATCACATCTTTTGACTGTGATTCCTTCCTGGACACATCAGGTGCTATTTATGCAGCTGAGGCATTAACGTCCTCTCATTAAGTTGTGTAACCTACTTGGTATTAAAGATGATGTATCTCCTCTAAGATGGCCCTGCCAGTGGCATAACCACTGGAAAGCAGATAATTGCGCCCCCTGCTGTTTGTCCTTGCTTATTCATCTCTAATTATCACCCAGGAGACCAGAAAGCTCTTTTCTCTTTGACAAGCTGTCTGAGGAAAAGAGCAAAAACCAACCCAAGCACATCTTTCACATGATCTACTCCTAAAATAGTCCACGTTCAGCTTAACAAGTTGTAAAAAGGGACAGAACTATTCCACCAAGCGCTTTACAAACTCACGCTCCCTCACACCTGTCTTATTCCCTCACTCTAAGAATTCAATCTTCAGCACAAAGTGGGTGTTGTGCTATGTTTGGAGGTGTGCAGGATATTGATTGTTCACCCACAGTCATTAAAGAGACAGGAGAATGTGGCCATGGCACCTCTGGGAATGAGTAGGAGAAAAGAAAAGAGAATCTAAAAACTAAAGTTTTAGTTCTCCAAAAAACGTTTTGCGAGGATTGCAACGCGATCAGAGTCACACATCTCCTCTGCTCCTCTATTTCACAAACTCCAGATTCTTACTATTTATGATATCAATATTTCTCAAATATGTGTTTTTATTTATAAGATACTTTCTGGTGGGAATATTCCTGAGCAGTTCAAGATCTATTTTAAAACAAATTCTTACTCAACCCGTCAGTCTCTAGATCTTCATCCTTCTAAATCCCTCACTACTAGAGGTCAATTTTCAATTTTCGAAATTATGGAGTAGCTTTTCATATCCATCAATAAACTGTTCATCTATCAAATGTTTAAAAAGTCGCTTAAAGGGTCATTTAATTGCTGTTTTGTAATTGCTTTTCCCCATGTTGTCCATGTATCTGTTTTTATGTTTTTTATGCTTTTCCCACTCACAATGTTGTTTGGTTACGATTGCCCAGAACTCTTTATAGATATTTAAATCAATATCCTCCTCACAAACACTAACCATACACTTCCACGCAACACACACACTTTTTTGATATATTTACTGTATTGTTATTGTTGTTATTATATATATCTTGTCCTAATTGTTTGTTATCACTATCACTATCACTATCACTCATTATGTAGTCATATTATTTCTTTATATTAATCTTGTCTCTATAGGTGAAGGTGAGGTTTTTTGCCTCTTCCTGCACTGTATATTATTAATTTATTTTTTTGTTATGTTGTATAGTCTTAAATTGTGCAAAAAAAACAAACAAAATAAATAAATCGGTCCATACAAAACCATAAAGAGGATGTTTATGAGATCGTGTCAGCCTGAGAAGGAAGTGGCTTTGCAAAACCACTGGGATGTTGGTTGTCCTATCTCTACAGCTGGTGACACAATCAACAACGCCTCTCTATGTGTGTGTGTGTGTGTGTGTGTGTGTTTCCCTAACGACGCTCTTCCGATCTAATGAGTGACTTGAGTGGGATCTGCATACTAAAGCACGGCTTGTGTTTTTCCTGTGCGAGAATGCATGTGCAGAGTTTGTGCAGAGTGCTGTGCGGCTCAGATGTGTGTAGGTGGGCTGAGTGGGAGCACTGGGAGACTGAAGATGCTCGAGTCTGTTTCTCATAAAGTGAGCGAAGACTGCCTGGGCAAATGAAGCAAAAAAAATTGTGTTGTTCTTTTGTGATTTAAAAAGCCTTATTGCAATAAAGGTAGGACCAAAACAGTATTGTGAAATACCCAACAGGTGCACACATCACTCAGTATTGTAGCTGTTTTATAACAATGTTCTCTATGATAAGATGAAAACATTTTATAGGCTCTGCAATTGCATACAATCTAATCATTTAAATGGCCCTGTCTAATAGCTATTATTATGAGTACAAACTTAATTGATCTGTCTAGTGTAATTGGCAGTTGGAAAATGAGAAATGCACAGTTTTATGTTATGAATTATTCATGAGATTCCTTGTGCGAGAGAGCCACGCGGGAGACAAAACATTGCTTCAGCTTCATGGAAACTGCTCCCTCCAATTAGCAGCCGTGTTGATGTTGCAGAGACGAAAGAAAAAGGAGCAGCTTGGCTGCTGTAATGTTGTACACAAATCTCAACTTTACCATTGAAGAATAGAAATGGAAGTGGCAGATGACATAAAAGGTGCTGTTTGAAACAAACAGCCACTTAACCTGAATTAAGGAAGTTTAAAAGAGACATTTCATTGTATATTTAAGGTGGATTTATTAGTGTAATGACATGACTCTACAGCAAAGTTCAGCAAGGTACTATTCAATTGGTTTTAAAGCGCGACGGCTCTGCAAACGTTTGACAGTGGAGTTTCACACAACTGATTTAACATACGTCAAACCCAGCAACACAACAAAAGAGCATATTGAAGCAAATGTCTCGTAAAGTAAAGCTGCACCAAATGCATCTGTAAATAAAAGTGTAATTACTGCATGCTTACTGTTCTGGAAGATCAGATTTATAGAAAATGCTTGAAAAGGTGAAAAGAGAACCTACTTATGTGATCAAAATCGAGGCAACTGCAATGAATTACTTAGAATAAATAGAACATACATAGCTCCTTCTCTTTTGACGTTTTAATCATTTTTGTAAGCAAGTCAAATAGGTAAATAAGATACAAGCACATCAGAAACAATGCAAGATAACAAATAATTCAAGCCACTAAATACGCAAACATATGCATACAAGGTTTATACACAGATGGTATGAACTGATCCATCCAAAATAAGCCCTGTTTAGCATTTAGAGGACATTCATTTTCACATTCACAGATCATCATCTAAAAACTAGCACACTACCAGAAGTTTCACAAGTACATGCAGTGAGTTGCAAATTCTGGGTCAAAGACATCCGTACTGATGATGAGGCTGCTGAAGAAGCAGAGAAGGAGTGTTAAAGTTCACAAAATTCACATAACACACCCTCAGAACTGTTGGTTCGTTTTCCTACTGCTAATTGTGTGTGTTGAAAAAAAAAAGAAAATGACTCCTGGGGGTAAAAAGGTGTGCCTGAAAAGCCAGCCCAGGCAGCTTGTGCCTGCCATCTCTCTCGCTACCTCACATCCCCTCTCCTTCTCTTCATCCAGGTCAGGACAGGGGCGTCACTGCTCTGGCACAGATGTGTCGTCTCCCTCTACTGCCCCCGATCCTCCTGTCTCTAAAAACAGAAACAGGCAAGGCGTATAGTTAAACACTGCGGAGCCCGGAGAGAGCGGTTTCTCTATCCGCTCTTGTCGTCAAGGTTAGAGGCTCCAGTGCTGTGAGGTTGTGGGTGGATCTATTATAAAAAACACACTTGAAGAAAACTTTATATCGAGTTGTTACTTTAAAAATTGATTTTCAAAGGAGGTGGAACTTTCCATTATGTAAATATCTGTTTGTAGAGTTAATTTCTAAGTTTGCAATGCTGAGAACTTGGCTGACATCACCGATAAGCTCAAAAAACCCAGTTCTGTTGTGAAAAGGGGGTCTCCCCCAATGGGAGGGAGTGCATGCTTCCAGTCCGACAGGTCCATTAATTCTGCTTGGCCCTGTGAAGCATATACTGTACCTAATGCACCTGGAGCTATAAATACATCTCCTACATAAGGATGCAAGGCAGCCAGCAACTGGGTTAGGGAGAGTCACTGACGAGCATCCCATGTGTCGGCCACATCCCCAAAGAAAATGCTGCTTTGTCTTAGAAGAAAAGGTGAAATTTTGAGGGCTGGGAATCTAAAAGCTTTGTCTTACTTCTCAAACGAACCCATCTGGATAACATGTTTCAGAAAAAACAATCAGATTTGAGTGGATGTCTGATGTAAATATGTGGACTTTGTTTTCTTTGGTCCTTTTTGGAGATAAAAATAAAGCATACAATCTAATCTGAGTGCAACCTTTGCTTTTGTGTTGAAACAGTAGACGCCCTCAGGAGAAAACATTTTTGGACTAAAAACTGAATTCTGAAACCGTGTTCTTGTCTACAGCTGTAAAAAAAAAAAAAATACAAACTAGAAAAACACATCTACCATTGTGAGAATGTAACTTGACATTTTCCAGGTGAACTCACAAACGTCTTTTCTCTCAAGCGATTTAACAACCACATCTACAAGCAGATTCATTTATAACCCCCTTTAACAGAGCAGCTAATTGAAAGATTCAATCATCTGTTGCTGGGGACCCTATGTGGTAATTAAATGAGTCACTCAGTTATGTACTGCATTAATCACACTTGGGATAACCCATAAGGGGCTCTAATAGGTGCATTTAATTATGTATAGCTTTTAAATGGCTTCTTCTCCAGTGTGTATAATGGTGCATCAGTTTGTGTTCCTGCATTACGGCTCTGAGAAAAGGTTACAACGATCTTCTTCTAACATCTTAAAATGGGACACCTGAAGAAGTCTAATGCTCAATCAACAACACAATATGAATTCTTTACCGTCAAATAAGCAACTTGCTCTCCATCGCTTACCTTTGGTTACCTACTGTAGTTAGAGCTCCTGATGGGAGCCATAATGCCCTCTTTAACGGCATTATGGGACCTAGTCTTACCCCATGGTCCTACACCACTGACCTGTGACCCCCTGGCTGCCGTTGAGCACATCCCCAGTGCTGCTCACCTCCTCCCCTTCTGCTTTGTCCTCCGGCTTCATCTTCTTGCGGGTCATGTGCCCACGGAAACCAGCCTGGATCTTGGCAGCGGCCCTGTTGGCCTCGGGGTCATCCAGGGGGATGTCCATGATGTCCTCCTCCTCCTGGGGCCGGCTGCACTCCTCCTGCAGAGAGGACCAGAAAGTAGCAGTCCATATTACATGATCATATGAGGATGTTTTGTTTTATTCCTGGAACACTGGCGGAAGAATCTAACCCTCAACAGATTGCGATTGCCATATTTTATTAACTATACTCTACAACATTTTGACAGCGAGAGATGTGCGCTTGTTGCAGAGTGGCTCACCCTTATTACATGACTTCAATGGGGCTCTCAGGAGGTCACTAACCCACATTGCCTCTTTTTTTTTCTCTCCCCTCCTCCTCTTTGTCATATAATACATTGATGTCTGAGTCAGTCTATTTTGTAATGAATCACCATCATCTGCTGTGTTTTTTAAACCACGGAAAAGGTTTTTTAAAAAGCCATAAATCTGAACATTTGATTGCTCGTCGTTCATTACACAAAATAAAGCTGCTCTTTTGGTAAGAAACAAGGTTGGTGTAAAAGATTGCTTCCTGTTTTATAATTGATTTATAATAAATTCTTCATGTTTCAAATAGACTTGAGGTATACGGTTAAAAAAGTGTTTTTTCAAGGAAAAAATAATTTTGTTCTCAGCATCCTGGGCCAAAAAAAGCATGACCCAGCGAAAAATGCTGCTACAGTCAACACCAGCGGCTCATTCAGTGACTGGAAGCACGGCATCCACTGTCCCAAAGGAAACATGGGGTGGGCGGAAGAGAAATTTCTGGCTTGTCACAAAGTGTCAGTGGAATAGCGCCATGGCTGTCGACAAGTTATGTAAACAGCAATTCAAATTCTGTGGCGAACACATATCAGCTACACCCCGTGCTTTGCTTATAGAAACAGATTGACATTTCACACAAAGGCAACCCACAGAACGAGCCTACTGTCATCCCACTGCTGCCTTGGTGAAGCAGTGCATCATGTCTCCAGTGAAACCCCTCCAGTGTAGGAGTGTGACCACCCACCTGTTCAGCCAGCATTCATTAGCCTCTCTGTCTGACTGCTCACTGAGCAGCCACAATCCAGTTTTTTAGAGATGCAGGACTGCTGCACTGGATTTTGCTGTCTACACACCTTCTCAGGAGTGTTATTGTTTTTATTGCCTCATCTGACACAAATTGATTTGAAATATTCTGATGCAAATCTCATGTAATACTAGTGATGAAAATAGCTTCAAAACTGTGTAAAAATGACTTTATGTGGTCAATTTTCTGTAAAAAAAATATATTTTACTCTAGTAAAAGGATAAAAAACACACATGGCAGTATGCAGTGTGAGGTCAACCAAACACTAATAAACACTATTAGTAACCAAACTGTTTAGTGGTTAAAAATGAATCTATTTAAAAGTTAATCCGAAGCTTCTACTTACATTGTGACAGTCCATGTCTTACTCTCAGAGACGACTTCAGTCTTCAGGTGAGCTGACCTAGTATGACTCGTATGCCTCGATTTCTACGTTGACCAAGCAAAGCTCTCTTTAAATGAGTCTCCGGTATAATACAGATGCCTCACTGGCTCTTACTAACAATCACTGTATGTTCAGTAACACCCGCTCACGCACAGAGTGAGAGAGGGAGAGACATACAGTCAGAGAGAGAGAGAGAGAGGAAGAGAGAAAGAGGGAGGGAGGGAAAAAGAGAGAGACCTCCTACAAACATGACAGCATGTGTTCCATCTTTTCAGTCCCATTAAGGCTGCTGACCTACTGTGTTCACATTAACATTCACCGAGCGCAGCCTAAAGACTTGGGAAAAGTCACCGAAACAGGCTAAACGTGTATAAACGTTGTATAAATCACTATTTCAGTGATTTAAAGTTTTGACAAAATGATGAACTATGCAGTCTGGATGTAAATTAGGAAACCACAAAGTGACTACCACACTGAGCATCATAAAAATTCACAAGTTGCGGTGTTACACCAACAAACTCCACAAATAAACACAGATGACCAACATAGAAATACTATGTAAAAGCCAGATGGTCGTAAAACAATAATTGCTGACTTTCAAATCTTACTAATAGCGTGAAAATAAAACAGTGGAAGCATCTTGGGCTGTTTTACACTAGGAGGTGTTATAAATTTATTAGAGGCAGAGCGAGCTAACAACCCTCTCCATCCCTCTGATCCCAGCTGGTATGGCCGCCCACACTCCTCTGCCAGCCTCAGAGACAAGACGGAGAGGGAGAGCAACAGAAAACATCCATTTATCTGAGTTATGTATCTGACATGAACGCTCTCCTGCTGGTTTACCAACCAGTCGAACAATATGTGGAGTTATCCTCGCGCCTGATTTCACAAAGCTGACTTCCTTTATCGATCAATTCACTGTTAAAATGAATGAACGATCACTACTGTGTAATTCAATTGACTGTAATCAATCACAGTTTGCTCGTATCAGTCATTAATGTATCTAATCCAGTCTTTATTCTCCTACGATGATAAGAGTAAAGGAACATCATTGTGGGCACTTGTAAACAGTGAGTTAAAGGCATAGAAATGAAAATAAAGACGCATCTGAGATACTGCAGCTAGGTCACTGTTAGAATAGATGGCCTATATATTGTACAGTTTTGTGGTAGCTTTGTTTCAGCTGAACTCCTGCCACTAAACAAGAGTACACAAAAAAACACCGTACTGTATGTAAAAATACAGAAAGTGTTGTTTTTACGGTTTAATCAGTCAGTTAGACACTGCTATTAAAGGTAGATTACTGATACAGATGGTGCCTAGCAACTATCAGCATCACCATCTCTTATTAATTCCATGACGACACTAAGAGAGAGCAGGATGGTGAGGGGTTACCATGGTAACGTTCTCAGTACCCCTTCCTACACTACCCCTCCCTGTGTGTATGTGTTTGGAGCCCTGTTGGTCCAGACGAATCACACACGGCTAACTGTGACAGCAGTAAAAAATGTTAAAAGCCTTAATTCACGAGACAAATTGTACAAGTCGTCTTTTATGATGATAGATCGCTGAATTAAGTTTCAATCTGTGGAGGCTGAGGTGGCTCCCAAGAGGTTACAGAAGCGGATCTGACACTAACAACCACCGTATTACAGTTTTATGAGCATGCGGCAGAGCGAAGGCCTCAAACAGCATCTTGAGCACGCCTGTACACGAACAAAGACACAGATTATGGGGAACTTGGCGACTGAAAGTACCATTTCTTCACATCTCAGTTCAGATGTGTCCCTGTCGATGACATTCAAAGTTTATCAGAGCAACCGCCATAACAAAAAATGAATTATTTTGGGGGATATGTTCATTCACCTACCCCTAGAGAGTCCAAGGGGGAAAAAAAAGATTGAGGGCCGCTGTTGATCAGACTCGTCCTTGAAGGGTTTATTTATATAGGCTACCTGACACAGGAATGGGAGCAGAGCAGACTTACATCTAATCTCAGCCTGCTCTTACAAGTGGAGGACATGTGGTGAGTTTGCAGCAGCCTCAATTATATTCAAATCATACTAGTTAGGGCCATAAATTGTAAACTATCGGGGCTATTTTCTCATTGCAAAAATGTCTTAGGGTACATAAAAATGTGTGAACTATGATATATTCTGTATTGAGAAGAAGCATCAAACTTTACCTGGTCACCGCTCTTGCCTTCCGGCTCTGTTGAGTCCTTCTCAGACCCAAGCGGCCTTTCCTCTCCTTGTTGGTCTGCAGCCAACCGATCTGCACTCTGAGTGAGGCCGAAGCTGCCCTCCTCACACGTTGCATCACTCTTCTCCTGTATTTCAGAATTCCCTTCCTCTGCTTCTGAACTTCCCTCCTTTGATGTGACCTCCTTTTCTACCTCCGTATCCTTCGGCTGTGACTCTACAGGTGTTCTCTGACTGTCCTCTGGTAGATGTTGAGCCTCTAAAGTTTCACCCTCCGCCTCCGTTGCAGATAGATTTGACTTGCTAACTTGTGATGAATGATTTTCTGCACCACCTTCATCAATTTCCTGATCCTTCAGCTCACTGTAATCTTCTGCATTTATGTCCTCTTTGTCTCCTCCTGTTGTCTCATCTTCTTCTTTGAAGTCAGGCTCGTTTGCCTCTTTCTCAGAATCCTCACTCTGATGAAATTCGCCTTCACTTATCTTCTCAGAATCTTCATCTTTATGGTCGGTTACATCCTGTGGGTTTTCTTTGTCTGCCTCGGTGGTGGGCTGATGTGATAAGCTGGTGGTTTTAACACCTTCGCACTTCTCATCATCATCACTATCATTTAAATTAGGATAATTTGTGTCCACCTTCTCTTTCGTTATATCAGATGCCTCGTGCTCACTTTCCACTTCCCCATCTTCAGAGTTAACTCCCTGTTCTAATATCTTCTCCTCTACTGAGCCCTCTTCCTCTGGCTGTTTCTCCTCAACCTCTTTAATCTGCTGAGCCTCTGGAACATCATCAAAACTAATCTCAACCAATGAATCCTCCTTTGGTAAAGCATCACTATCTGAAGCACCTTCTATATGAGCTACACTTTCATGTATTCCCCCAGAAGAAGCCTCAGCCTCTGTTCCTTCCTCCTCCTTTGTTTCTTCTACCTGATCTTCTGCTTCATGTTCAGGAGTTTCAGATTGAGACAATGATGGTTGTACAACAGCTTCCTCAGGTTGGGTCTCTTGTTCATCACCTCCCTCATCTTCTGCCGTTCCTAACTCCTGAGCACACACATCTACATTTGAAATCTCTCTGAATGATGATGTGGGCTCTAACTCAGACTGAGGTATATCTCGATCTGGAGCAGAGCTGCTATCTTTTCCATTAACTGCGCTGTCAACTTGATCAAATGTAGTTATTGTTGGGTCTTCCTCCTCCTCCTCCATCCCGCTCAGATCATCTGGCTGTGCGTCTGCAGCTGGGAGCATGTTGACTGATTCCTCTTCTGAAAGTCCCTCTTCCATTGAAATAACGTGTTTCCCTGTAGTATCATGTTTTTCCTCATATTCTTCTGTACTTTCGGTTGAATCAACCCCTTCAGAGACATTAGGTTGTGTAGTGGAAAGATTTGAGGTTTCTGCGGAGTGACTGGATTCATCTTCAGTTTGGGACTCATATGATTTTTCCCTAAAAAAAGCACCAATCAAAATGAAAGACTTCAGATGAGAAATGTTCAATATGACCGGGAGAGAATTGAAGTGACAATAGTGAGAACCATATAATATCATAATGCCTCTGTGACTGTCTTCCTGCAGCTAGTGCCCTCTTCTCTCTCAGTCCTGCCCTATCTTTTCACCCTTGACACTGCTAAACCTGAAAGCGCTTTCAATGCTGAGCTGACCTTCTGTGCTAGATCCAGCTTCTATTGCACAATTAATTTTTGCTTTAGAGGTTCTTTACTTTGACCTGTCTTAAGCAGGATATAGGACTATTATATTCATATTCTAAAGTAATTATCATAAGCTACTGTATTTACTTAAAAATCTGAAGAAAAAAAGAGATTACTTCACACAACGACTCCAGCCGTAAAGTAATAAACGTGAAAAATATAATATTTAATACTAATTTCTTCTTTGTTTGTCACTTGCTACTATTCTGTCCCTCATGTCCATCCTCTCTCTCTCTCCTGTGGATCCTCCTGACTGTTGATAGCACATAAAGTGAGACTCACTTGGAAATGGTCGCCGCTGTTGCAGGCTCTTTTTCAGGAGTAACCTGTTCGGGGGAAAAAAAAAACAACAACAAAGGTGTAATGGTGAATAAATAGAGATACATAACAGCGGGAAAGATTTATAGGTGTGATGAAAGTAGTGACTTACGATACGATATGATAATACGATACGATAATACTTTATTGTCAGACAGGTCTGAAATTTGCTCCATTTGCAACATCACAAAAAAGGACAAAGACAAGAAACAAGGATACGTACATTTAAACATTACAATCATAGAAGACGATATTCAGGGCCCTTCAACGTACATTTGATCTGGGATTAGGCTCCATATTTAGTTTTAGGATTGACTGGTGTACAAAAGAGGGCTTCAGTCTAACCTTATTAAATCATGGAACCCTGTATATCTCCGATTTGATGGTAATAATTCATATTCACTTTTCAAAACACGGTTGGGGGTCAGAGAGGATGGTGTTAGCCAGCCTTAAGATGTGATTATGATAGGCTGATTTAATAGAATTTCTCAAGGTGTTGACCTACAATCTTTGAGCAGATTTTCATTTGGTGGAGCAATTTTGACTTTAAAGTAGTGGACAAACTCTTGTACCATGTAGTACATCAATACTGTAGAACACTCATAATCACAGAAGTAAAAAAACAAAAGAAGAATTGACTTTGATTTAGTACCCCAGTGTCCTTGTATGAATGGTTGTTGTAGAATCTATCTTCCAGTTTAGCAGCCCACTCAGCAGGGTCCATGCCACTAGCTACAGCACAAACAAAAAAACAATCAATTATTTAATAATAATAAATAATAATAAATGTATTTATATAGCACTTCTCAAAACAGATGTTACAAAGTGATTCACAAGACAATAAAAGCAGATGAATAAAGTAAAAGATATGGTAACTGTTAAAACAGAACATCAGACAATAGAAGCATGATAGAGTAAAACAAATATGAAAGAAAAATCACAAAAAGTCGTAGTATGTCATAAAATGTCATAGAATGTCATAAAAAACATAAGAAAGTCATAGTATAGTATGTCACAAAAATAATAAAAGTCATAGTATAGTATATCACAAAAACACAAAAAAGTCATAGTATAGTATGTCACAAAATAATAAAAGTCATAGTATAGTATGTCACAAAAATAATAAAAGTCATAGTATAGTATGTCACAAAAATAATAAGAAAGTAATAGTGTGGTATATCAGAACATCACAGAACATATCAATAATAATAGAAGTGGTAAAATGGTAGGACAAGTTGATAAAACAAATATGCAGTATATATATACATACATGTGTATAAATGTACACGGATGTACAGTATACATACATATATTTATACCCTTCTACTTATAGGAATGCTATCCTAAAAAATGTGTTTTCAACAGCAGTTTTGACAGCATTTAATGGCATTTGTCTCAATGTACCACTTGTAAAGAGCAGTTATACCTTCTCTTCGTCTGAGAAGAGCCTCGAAGTACACAGCAGCATATGTAGGGATGTCTTCAGGCTGGTCTCTCAGGACTTCTCGGCTCAGACCCTCCAGGATGGCACCAAACCCTCTCGGGACCCGCAGGTGAGTGTTGGAGAAAGGTACTGACATGTCGATGCCTCCTGTGACAGCTATAGGGATAACTGACTAACTAACCAGGAGAAGTTGTTTCCTCATTAATTTACTTTCTTCCTCCACTTAAATTCTTTAAATATATATTTAGCAATATGTATTAAAATGTCAGAACATTAGTTACACCTGTTACCTGAACTAACTCGCAGGTCGTACCCACCTGTACTTTAGCTAACAACTGCTAGCTATGGTGTTTTGTTGATAACTGTTTCCAAGGCAACGGTTGTAACGAGTGATGGGAATTCCGGCTCTTTTTAGTGAGCCGGTTCATTTGGCTCAGCACACCAAAGAAGATCCGGCTCTTTCGGCTCCTAAACAGCTCTTAATTTTTACCACTTCTGCCTTTTATAATAGTATAATAATAGTTTATATATTATATTATATTATCATTCTATGATATATGAGTTATTAGAGGAGAAGTGAGAAAGGGGTAGGGAAATATAAGTTTTACTTCTACCTTCTCCTTTTCGGACACTATTACTCTTGTTTTGTTTGTAATTATTTTGTATGTGTTTTTATTTATTTTTATGTTCGAAATAAAGTCTTTCATTCATTCATTCCTAATTCAGCCAAATTTAGCTTTAGCTCTTTTGATCTATGATTAGTATGTGTGCACATATATCACTTAAATTATTCAATATAATTATTCTAAACCTTATAATATTCATGACCAACACATCACTAGTTCTAACTACAGACACTGACAAGGCTCAAAATGTCAAAAATCAGGAAAGAATAGCTTTATTGGATATTAATGCAGGTACATTATAAACATAGAACACGCACAAAACAATATAATAAGTACATTATGCAATGGCTAGAAAAGACAGATAGCATGTATATCAAAAAACAATATGTGTGTTGTTTTTCTCTCTCTCCTCTTCCGGCAGCAGCGACCTTCAGTCAGGCATATGTGATGACTGCATACTCAGAGTTGGTGCTCATCTTGCGGCTGACCTCTCTGGGCTGAGGGACATGCAGTCTGTCAGCTGAACGTGAGGCCTGCAGGTGAGACCTTGATTCATCTCCCCACCACTGGAGGAGGAGGAGAAGGGAAAAACTCAATGTTGCATGTTGGGAATAGCAAGACATGTCTCAAGACTTTTAGGGTCAGTAGGTTTAATTATATTATTAATAGTGAAAAATAAAACTGGTTGTGTTAAGTCCATCCATACATCCATCCATCATTTCCATCATATCTACCATCCATCCATCCATCCAGAGTATTTTAAAGATTAATGATAATAATAATAATAATAATAATAATAATAATAACAACAAATAATAAATATACATATACAAAAAATATGTAAAATATGTTTTTAGAGAATTGTTGATTCAACTTTATGGCCATTTTGAAGGCTGTATTTGTTGTGCTTTTGAATTGTATTGCCTTATATTGAGAGATTTTTCTAATATTAAGTCTATACAAGTTGACATAAATACCTAATAAACTGGCAACTGACTATTTGTTTATTTATAGAATCCCATACTTAAAAAAAAAGTAAGATAAATTTAAGAAGTATTAAAATTGAGCAGACTCCACATTCCTGATGCTCACTATGCACAGCAGCAGCTCCTTACTTTCCCTAAGCCTTGAGCTGTCTATAAAGCATAGCCAATTAGCTGCTCATTTGTTTAAGCTGATATATTCTGAGCATTCATTCTGCCTCATTGTAAATCAACAGCAGTAAACTATAAAGAGATCACCATAACATAGGCATTTACCTGCTTTAGATTCATGTACGTGATCTACGGTTGCAGAGTTGCTCATATAGAACAGAGGAGAATAAGCTGTCCTATGAATTTGGGATTCGGTAAGATAAAAGTGGCAAACTATATTGACTCTGAAGTCACGTTCTTCACCTCTTGTTGGTCTCCAGGAGTCAAGTAGCCGACCTGAGTGAGCTCTGGTGTACTGACGCCTCGGACGGTGATCATTATGTCAGCATACGGAACCTCAGTGTCACTCTCGTTATCTGGGCAAAAGAAATGATGCAATATATCAGTTATTGTCAGTTATTGTATTGCAAACGGTGATGTTGAGTCATTTAAAAAACAAGTGATCAACAAAGATCATCTTACCTGGTGTAGGAATCCTCAAAGTCACTCTTTCACTTTGTGCTGACAGTGACCCTGCATGGGGAACATGTCAGGGATTAATGAAAGGCTGGATTTGGAGACTAAAATTTTTGCAGGTTATCTTTGATTATTTAGATTATTATTTTAAAGTGTTTACCTTTCACTGGTGAGGGGACAGCGTGAAGGGCTAGTGGTGAGCTGAAACAAAAAAACATGAAGAAAATAACTAATAAAGAAAATAACTAATAAAGAATTTAACGAAATCATAGATTTTAAATGGTAATTGAATACAGATTTATCCAAATAGTCATTCTTAAATTGTACTCACCCTGACTGGGACACATCAGGCTCCCCTGAAATGGGTGAAATTATTAACAAAATGATATAGAGATAAAATTGTGTGTTCGTAGAGTGTGATATTTTGTAATCACCTTTATCATTCCAGCTCTGTCTGTTCCGGTTCAGACACAGGTAAACAGCCAATCCTGCAAGCGTCATCGCCACAGCAACAGTAACTGTTGCTAAAACCTCAATTCCAGGAAATTCTCCTGCTAACATGGAAACAACAGTATTGACTTGGATTGGATTGGATTGAAAGGACTACTTTTACTTTTCAGTTTCACAGTACCGAAAGTTTCAGCAACCAGCCACCTTTTGCCGATATAACAGCCAACCATACTTGTGGTATTTCTTTCTACAATAGAAACCATGATCATGATCAGGATATATGATATAGTGCTATCTCACCTCCAATTGAATCTTGGCGAGATGCTGAGAAATATAGAACATAGTATATATAAATAAAAGTAATCTATACAAATCATGTTTCAATTGTGAAATGTTTTATATCAGACATTTTGATAAATATTTTTAACATACAAGGTCCTCACCATTTTTAGTTGCAGTCTCTGGGGTAACTGTCCAGTTTGGAGCACTTGTTTGAGCTGAAAAACAAAAATATAGTACTGCAGTGAAATTAAATATACTTCTGGCTTTGTAATATTTGTTTACTTGTTGTTGAATAATTGCCAAAGACAAAATATATCTTATATTGATTCTCATATAATAACCTTGAAGATGCAGTAAAACAATGCGCTCTATGTTTTCGGTAAATCCAGGGTACTCTGTATTATATGTGTAACAAATGTACTTGTACTCGAGATCTTCAGTAGACACGTTTGATAGAAGAAAGGAATTTGTGCACAAGCTGTACAAGCTTGTACTCTCTGTCCCGTGACAGCCACTGCTTTCTGATTTCTTCCAACAGCCACGAACAAATGCAGTGGGGCAATTGTATGTGCAGTTTAATGTTAGAGAGTCGCCCAACGCCACAGCCAAGAACTCAAACGGCATCTCCGGATTAACACAGCTCACAAAATCTGCAAAAAGAGGAAATTTGATCGACTTTACAGAAAAAAAACATTATATTACATCAAATACCGAGCAGGGTTTTATAGATGAGTGTATTATTGAATCCAAGTATGTATTTAACACACTTATTCGCTAAAGTCCAGTCCAATGATGACAAAGAATATACTTTACCTTGTGTTACCCAAAAAAAGAGCAAAGTGAAGTGGACGGAGATCATCATTGTTGTTCTGATTCCTGCTGCTTCAAAACGTGCAATCAAATATCTTGTGCTCATGTAGTTTGGTGATGATGCCTGCACCTGCAGAGAGATGCTAAAATACCCACACAATGCTCCAACCAGTGGGGAAGGGAAACAGGAAGTGGCTTACAACAACATTCAGAGCTGTGTAAAAATAATTCATAACTTTCCATTTATTGCACCTGACTTCCTGCAAAGTAAAAAAAACAAAACATTCTCCAACATGATGATACACAAAGGACACACTAGCTTTTACTTATGTATTAATAATGCATTGCATACATTTTGCAAGTGGCTTGAAAAAAACACATGATAATGTGGTTAAGACATAATCTGCAGATGCACCGTTGCAGCTCACTCTCTGCTCGAACAGAGGATGTGCCTGGCATTCATTTCCCAGTAACACTAAATAATTTATTTTCAAATTCAATTCAATTCAATTCAATTCAATCCTCGCACTTTGAAGACAAAATGAGTCTTTTGTGATAAAGCTTTCAATGTTGCATGTGTGGATTAAATTAATTGATTCCAGAAATCCATCTGATTTGATTCTCTTTATAACTTCTACATTAAACGAATTACACAGGTGATATAAATAATTGAAGTGATCCACTAACAGAGACAATATCTAGGTTAGCCTTAGCACACTCTCATGCATTATGGAAGTGGAAGATACAGTTACAGAACATTATTGCACGCCATTACCAGCTAGAGCAATCACCTGGGACTCACATTTCATGCTCATGTTTCACTTTCAGTGACTGAGGGCCTCTCACTTTCATGCCTTTAAACTTCAGCCCTGTAGGCTCAGACCAAACAGCCTTGAAGGAAAATACACAAAAAAAAATGAACTAGTGTGGACTTGATTAGAGAATCAGTAATAATGTGCTCAACGCACCTGTTCTGTTTTTCAGGTTTGTGGATTTTTCTGCTGCTGACGCAAGCTGGACTCGCCTCAGGTAAGAGCAATGACTGTTAAAAGAGATATCGTTTTTCACAGTATATTTAACAAATTGAGCTAATTTAAGAAGAAACAAAACCATCTTGACTAGACAGTCAAACATATTGACTAATGACAGACTTCCTGACATTAATTTCTGTATATAAGAATCATCTGAAGGGAGTGCAGTCCTCCCCCTCAGTGAGGAGACAGACATCGATCAGTGTCCAGAGGGAAAATACTTCTCGCACCAGCTTTGTTTGGAGTGTCCCTCTGGTCATTTGTAAGTCATCAACCGTCTTTAAAATTACTGACCTGTAGAATTTTACTATACACACTATGAAAAGAGATGAGATTATTTCTGCTCCTTTTAAGGAATCACAAGTGAGAATTTAAAATAAGATTCGTTTAATCACTACTAATGTCACTTCTAACTGTAATATAGATAATAAATTGATATTTTTATGTTGTATAGTTGTCCTGGCAATGTATCTGCACCTCATAGATGTCCAGCAGGAACATTCAACCTCTACACGGGGAAAAGCAGCATCAGTGACTGCAAGGTAAGAGAAAGCTGTGGATAAAAACACACCATAATACAATAAACTTTTTTTTCTGCTATGCCCTCCTTTGAAAGCCAAAGAAATTGTGTATTTCACTTGATAGTCTTTCTTAGAATAACAAACATTTTGACTTGTCATAGCAGGAGAAGCACAGGTGGAAGTAATAACATTAACAAGTACTCTGCAATGCAGTAATTAATGAATAGTTACACCTATGGTTGACCCTAAGGTCAAATAAATAAGGTCCCTTCAATTTTAGCTTCACTTCACATTTTTTTCCCCTCATCATGTGCGTCTAAATCTAAAATACCTTGAATATTGTCCTTGATGCTGTACAACAGGTATAGTATCATTGTCATTGTACTGTCTTTACTCATTTCTATCTGTTTGCAGCCTTGTTTTCCAGGTCTCATTAGTTCAGAAGACAGAGTGGACTGTAGGCTGTGTCCTGCAGGTTTCTCATGTGATCCAGCCGAGGGGACCCTTTCTTTATGCCCCCCAGGACAACACTCACCTGAGGGGGTCCTACAGTGTCTGACGTGCCCTGTAGATTCTTTCTGCACCTCTGGGTTTCCTATTAAGGTAACTATAACAGCAGTCTATTTACAAATCCTTCGTCCTAAAGTGTGTTGCATCTGAGAGAGAAGAACTTCTAGTTTGCCATTACACAGTAAATGGTTTGTAAATGGTGCCTAAAAACTCATATGCTTTTTCTCCTTTATACATCCCTTATATGGGCTTTAAAGTGTGGGCCTGGCAAGGAGCCCAACGTAGATCACACTGCGTGTAATGACTGTCCCCCGGGCTCCTACTCCACTCTGTGCACTATCCAGTGCCTGCAGTGTCCAGCAGGTAGTGCGGTAATGAGTTATCTAATCTGCTCTCATAGTGTTTGATATATCAGTACATTTACATTAATTTGTGTCCTCTGACTGCCATAGGAAGTTACTGTCCAGATAGTGGGATGTTTCAGCCGCTCCCCTGTCCTCCTAGTTGGTCTTCTACACCTGGGCAGACTCAGTGTCATAGCTGTAATGAGACGTCTTTGCTGTGTGGGGGAGCTGCTGTGGCCCCCCGCTGGAGCCAGCCAGCCCACAGGGCCAGTCAAACGATCAGCTGTCGACCAGGAACATACAAAGACACGAGGGAAGAGTTAGCATGTGTGGTCTGTCCAATAGGTTAGTGTTCATCACTGCATACTGACATTTATACTTACAGTTTCCTCTCCTCCTGGAAGATGTCTAATATATATTTTTACATGTTTTTCTTCGCACCAGGTCATTACTGTGTGGGAGGTGTGGCCGTACCCTGTCCTGCTGGGACTTATGGCACTGAAGAAGGCCTGCAGAGGCTGAGAGACTGCACAATCTGCCCTGCAGGTATAGAGTATTGATTGATAGTGGCAAACCTTCTGTTACTCACAGTTTCACATCCAAAGACTATAATACGTGCAATCATATCAGTATCCGTTTGAATATCCATAAAATCTCGACTCAGTTACAGTTTTTCCAAGCCTAATAGGCCAATTTGTACTTAGCTACTTGTTTTGCATGTCTTTACCATATGTGTTTACTTGTCTATAAATACTTTTCTCTAGGGTTTTACTGTCTGGAAGGCGGCTCACAGAGACCCACCTCCCAGTTTCTGTGCCCACAGGGCTATTACTGTGAAGAGGGCACCGCCACCCCGCATGGGTCACCTTGCCCTGCTGGTACAGCGGGGGAACAACTGGGTCAGACAAGTAGGGCAGCATGCAAGAGATGTAGAGAAGGACGCTTCTGTCCTGCAGGTAAGTGTTAGTACTAATACATTGACTTCAATGGCTGTGTCAAGGCATATGTGTCACAGTAACCACAGCTATACTTGAAGAAAGAACATGAAATGGAGATTGTTTGATTTTATATGTTGAGTGTGTGGGTGTGTGGGTGTGTGTGTGTGTGCGCGTTACAGGCTCATCGGGTCCTGGCTTGCCCTGTGCTCGGGGGAGATACTGTCCCGCTGGCACCTTGGAAGAAGTGATATGTCCTGGAGGCACCTTCACCCCGCATCAAGGAGCAATAAGTGAATTTATATGCTGTGTTATTACTGTTTTATACTCACCACTTATTAAATAATATTTCATATTCACAGTAATTGATTTCCCCCCCGCTGCATACTGGGACTGAGGCTCTGGTTTGCCGTTTATTTATAACTGAAGTTTGGGAGCTGCCATACAGTCCCTCAGCAGCTCAATTTAAACTAATATGGTGCCATAGCAGTCTATCATAGCAAAACTCAGGGATTATATAAAGATATTGAGTGTTGTTTAGTTCCCATGATGAACCAGAATATATAGACAAATTGCAACAGATGGATGCCAACAGGGCAAAGAGAGAAAGTGTCTAATCTAGCAATTATAAAAAACAACAACAACAACTGTCGATGGCAAGCTGGAGCTGTGAGTCGATTATAGAAAAATAATGGATGACTGTCACAGGAAATCTAGCCGTGTCCTAAATGAGCAGGGACTATAAAATAGAATAAAAACAACCACAAAACATGCATCATGCACAAGTCATTTTTGACCCTGTAACAGCAGGGACTATAAAATAGGGGTAGATCTACATTGTATTTTAAAACTACATTCATCTTTTAACTATTCCCTCCAGGTGTGAAGGACTGTCTCAAATGCCCGGCTGGTTTTTATTGTCCTGAAGGGAGGAGCGACCCTGCGCCTTGTCCACCAGGCTCCTTTAACCCCTTAGAAGGCCAGGATGAGTTGGCTGATTGCAGGGAGTGCTATGCAGGGAAGGCCTGCACACAGGTAGCTCTGAGAGCCCCCGACGTGGACTGCATGCAAGGGTAAGTAACCTCTTCAGATTCAAGAGAAGGCTTTCTATGAAGCATGCTTCAGTTCTACAGTAAACTTGTGTTAATGATAAAAAAAAACCATTTCTCTCACAAAGGGATTTTTGTAATCTAGTCCTGCCTTTAAATTGTTACCCTATAATTTTGATGAATCCTGATAGGTTCGTGTGTCCCCCTGGTTCCTCTAAACCCAACGCACCAACCAACGCCTGCCCACCAGGGACACTGAGCAATCGCACTGACCTCACTGACCGCTCACAGTGTCAGCAGTGCCCAGCCCGATATGCCTGTCTTCGAGGTGCCTTTATCTTTCACACATGTGTTCAGTTGGCCTTTAAAAGTACTGCTTAACATTTCTGTTTTAGTAGTATCAGAAGAAATGTATTTGGTTGTCTATGCCAAATAGAGCTGGGTGATATATAATCTATATTTCTTGATATGAGTCAACATATTGATAGCTTCAGCGTGTGTTTTCCTAGACCTAAAGGGTGCATTAAGGATATAATATCAACATTTTAGCTTATTGACTGCTCTAGAGAAATGAAATTATCAATGAATGCCTCTGCTAATTTGATCACTATATCCACATTGATAATCACTTACTTTCTTAAAGTTTTCTTGTGTGTAAACAAGTTCTAAAAGCTATAATAGTAATTCCCCAAATATTGTAAAATTATATCACTATAGGGGTATTTGGTTGAATATAGGCGCTACAGTGATATCTGATTGTCCCAGTAACACCCAAACCTACTTTATATCAATAAAATCTACAGCTTGCAGCTTGTTTGCAAGTGTTCCCACCTTGATGCCTTTATTATTTATGCTTTATCAGGAACTGGTGGTATCCAGAGGCCTGCACTCTCCTGCTTTGCAGGGCATTATTGTCCCCCTGGATCTATGTTCCCCACCCAGTACAAGTGTCCTGTGGGGACATGGAGTAGTACCAGTGGATTGAAGGCTGAAAGTGAGTGCCGTCCGTGCCCACAGGGCTGGTACTGTTTGGCTGGATCTGGAGCTCCGTCAGGTCGATGCAGCTCTGGACACTACTGTCCTGAAGGTACACATGAGTGTGACATAAGTGATAATATAGGTAATATCTAGATGAAATTAAGAAATGTGTTTACTGCTGTAGTTAAAAAAGTAAATACAGCTTTCCGTATAAAATAAATTTCACAAAGCAAGATTTGTTTTCTCTTCAAGAGCTGTAATCATGAGTCATTCATGTGGATATAACTATTCGGATGTTGCATCACCAGGGACTGCATATGGCACCCAGTTTCCTTGCCCGGCGGGCACCTACACCATCCGAATGGGCAACAGATACAGAGAAGACTGCCTGATTTGTCCTGAAGGCTCTTTCTGTCAAAAGGGCACCTCCAAACCTTCACACTGCCCACTGTAAGCAGTCATTGTGTGTTGAATAGATGTGAGAATGATGATAATGTGCTATATGGGGTAAAATGAAGGATTAATCTGGCGTAATAAGAATGATTTAGTGTACCCAATCTGTCCTGTCTTTCTCCAGCTCCACATTTCGCCATCTGAAAGGAGGTCGGAGGCTTGAGGACTGCTCTGCTTGCCCTGCTGGCTATTTCTGTCCCCACTCAGCCACTGTCAACCCCAGAGTGTGTGGAGCTGGCAGCTACTCTGTAAGGCCCCATCTATAACACTGTCCACTGTCGCTGGTCAACTGACAGAACCAGCGGAAACCAGAGCTGGTGTATTAGTCTCGTCCTTCTATAAGCCATGTCTGATTGTCCTATTTTTAGATTAGCATTTATCCGCCCACAGAGATCGTCTTACATTACTCACCATGTATGTACATCTGTAAATGTCAGCGAAAGGAGTAGTTAAAGTTTATTATAGCTCGTCTTTTGCTCTCAATATTGAAGAAATATCGGTGTGTTATTCCAGCATTTTGCAACTTCGATCCTCCTTTCCCCTTGTGTTTTCAGTCCGTCTTTTGCTCTGTCCCTCCCCCATACCGTTTGATATATCTTTAACTTCATCTCTCTGAATCTTCCTTCACGTTCTCTTGTGTGTAGGACGAGGGCTCTGCAGAGTGTTCGCCATGCCTGCAGGGCCACTACTGCAGTAATGAGACCACTAGTGAGGAAGCCATGTTAAGCGTAATGGTGTGTCCCCCAGGCTTTCTATGCTCTCAGGGTTTGGCCCGAGACCCTCAGCGCTCAGCCACCCTCTGTCCTCGAGGCTTCTACTGCCCTGGAGGAGGCATTGTGAGTGAAAGAACAATGCATACTATATATATATGGTCTGCTTTTCAAATGTCTGAAGCACTTTTGGTCCATTAAACTACCTGCAAATATGATTTCCCCCTCATAGGATCCCAACCCCATTCCTTGCCCCAATGGTACCTACAGTGAATCTCCTGGTCTGCGTGATGCAAGCGAGTGTGTCCAGTGTCCGGAGGGGAAGTACTGTTACTCCCAGCGGCCTCAAGAGCAGCCTATTACCAGGCCTGTAAGATGACAAATGAATGAGATATACACTATTTGAGTATGATATTTTTCTAGCTAATCCATTCATAGTGATGATCATAGTTATCATACATGATTATATAGTTAAATACTGAGCACAAAAACTTTCATATGGTCATTTTTTTTTGTAGGTGAAGATTGCACTTCCAAAATAAATGTCACAATTACCATGTATGCTGTAATATTTCAGACGGGTGTGTGTCCTCATGGGCACTATTGCCCCGGGGGGACTGGCTACCCTCACACCAACCCCTGTCAGGCTGGCCAATATAGGAACAACACACTTGGTCACAGTGGAGAGGCGTGTGTTTTATGTCCATCCAGGCATTACTGCGACAGACCGGGAACTCACATGCCCTTAATCTGCCCTCAGGTAAGGATATCCAGCATTGTGAGAAACAGTTTTGTTGTATGTGTGAGACAGTGTGACTGAGACTGTGCATGTGTCACTCTATTAATAGGGTTTCTACTGTCCGGAGGGCACTTCTACTCCCGAACCTTGTCCTGAAGGAACCTACAGCTCCCACTCAGCTCTCAGTGATGGGTCAGAGTGCTCCCCTTGTGGAGGAGGCCAATATTGCACCAGCGTGGGACTCACAGAGCCCTCTGGAAGCTGCAAAGAGCGCTTCTACTGTAGAGAGAGAGCCAAGTCTGCAGTACGAAAATCCTATTTCAATCACTTATTAAATAGAAGTTCCTAGTCTTTAATGCTTTACTCTTGTCTTCATCTATTGAAGGTCAGTGACTCATGAAACCGGTTTACACGTTCTGATTTTGAGCGTGCTGATGAAACTCATATTATGAAACGTTATTATGTGTTACATTAACTTACTTGAAATGGGCCTTTTAGGAATGAAACAACTTCACTACAGTACATTTTCTTTACATGCACCTACTGTGACTATATGTTCAGACTCCTGCGGATGGGCCGACAGGAGGTTTGTGTCCAGCAGGAGGTTACTGTCCTGTAGCTTCGTCCTCTCCCCTCCCCTGTCCACCCGGCTCCTTCAGCAACAGCACTGGCCTCAGCAGACCTGAGGAGTGTCTCAGCTGTCCACCAGGGTAATGCCACTCATAACTCACTTAGTGATCTTCCTCATAATACGATTATTCAGATATCAGCTTATTTATTTATGCAAAAATAGAAACCTCTATTTTTTGCGTCTCTCCCTGTCAGTTTCTATTGTTTAGGTTCCAACAACACCTCACCTTCAGGTCCTTGTTTTGCTGGTTTCTACTGTACCGGTGGCTCAGCCTCACCTGTTCAGAACGAAGCAGAGGAGGGTTATTATACCTTGGAAGGGGCAGCCAGGCCACAACCATGTCCTCCTGGCACTTTTCAGCCAGTAAGAAATGATAATCAATACAGAATACCAAGTGCTATTCTACTGAAAGTGGACTGTTAAATGAGATAATGAGATAAAGCCATACTCAAGGTTATTCCCTTGTCTATAAACCCTCCACAGCATCGCGGTGCACAGTCATGTATGGAGTGTCAGGGAGGCAGACGGTGTAACCAGACAGGCTTGTCCCAGCCACCACTGTGTCCCTCAGGACACTACTGTCCCCCGGGGTCCTCTGTCGCTCGGCCCTGTCCTCCAGTCAGTATCCGTGTGTCAGTGTGTGTGAATGTGACTGTGTTTATTCAGCTGCTTGTCCTTGTTCTTCAGTCTTATTCTCATCTCTGTCAGTCATGTTTGCTGTATCTCTTACTTTTCCACTTTAGCTTCATGAACCGGACTCACCCTCATACATATTCACATTGTAAAATGCTACTATCTGATTATTCAGGGCTCGTACTCTGACCAGCCTGGTGGCGACGCTGTGCAGCACTGTCGGCCATGCGAGGCCGGCAGGTTCTGCAGCCGAGCCGGTCTCTCTGACCCTCAGGGTCTCTGTGACCCGGGACACTACTGCACTTCTGGAGCCTCCACTGCTTCTCCAGTAAGATGTAATGATTCACAACTGTGATAGCTTAGTTTCCAGAAGCTTATCGAAGAAAGAACTGATGTTTTAGTAAACACTAAGTAGAATGAAATTGAAAAAGAAATGTAATTACAATAAAAGCATCAAAGTGTGAGTTTTTTTGGGACAGTAGTTATTCTCATGGCTGTCTCTTTTAGATATAAAGTGCCTCTGACCAGGTATCTGAGGTTAATACAAACACCTCAATACATTACTGAAAGGAATTTAATTGATTACTATGTTTTGATTACCAAATTGTTGTTCAAATTTCTTTTTTTAACTCATATGCAGTGATGTAGCAAGAAACCAGGCTCGAATGCCTTTCATATATTTACCATGTTGACCTCTGAATGATATACAATGATGGTGAAATGTTTGACATTTTGTCTGTTATGTGCTTGTTGTGAGGCAATCTTGTATTTTTTTTAAGCATGTTATAGTATATAAGCCAGAGCGAAGGAGCACAGACAAGGAAAACTTAGGGCAGTTAAAGGTGCAGTGTGTAGGATTTGGTGGCATCTACCGGTGAGGTTACAGATTGCAACCAACTGAAACTTCTCCCGTGGCCGACATGAAAAGGACCCACTCCCTATGTTCTCTATATGAACGGCTCATTCTAAGGTGAAAACATGATTCTTATTTTCAAGTGATTACTAATGAAAACACACTTTATGTTTATGTTCCATTTCTGCTTATAAATCCCCCTAAATGCTACACACTGTTCCTTTCAAGAGGTGGAAATATCCTGGTCTTTAAGTTGAATAGTTTTTCTTTCGAAGTTAAACCTGTGTAGTTGATTTGATGGCAGCTATTACTTTCCCACACACTTTGACTGCTAAAGTGTTTTCTGTCATTTGATATGAATATGAATTTAGAGGCATGTTCAATCCAAGTGTGCATTAGGCAATTAAAAAAATGTTTTTCAGCAGTGTTTTTTGGATAAGCCGCTGATAGTGCGTGGGAAATGAATGACAGCTACCAACTCAAACTGCCCACAGCTTTAACGAAAGTTCTGACTATAATTGAAAGCCAAAATGATCAAACTTTGTCATAATCTGATGATTACTCCAACGTTGCCGCAGGTGGCCGTGGCCTCTGGAGGTGTATGTCCTGCAGGCCACGTCTGTCCACGAGGGACCGCGTACCCCCAGCAGCACCCCTGCCCTGTAGGAACCTGGAGCAGCACTGTGGGAGCCCAAAACCTGTCCTCCTGCTGGTCCTGCCCTCCAGGACTCTACTGCAACAGTACTGGACTCAGCCAGCCCTCAGGAATCTGTACTATAGGTATAGGAGTTAATTATCCGGTTCAGTATATAGGGAAAAATCATGTTTTTTAAACTGTTTAATACAATAACTTTAAGATGTTAACATTTGAGATGGAGTGTTTTTTTCTTTATATTTATCTACTGATCATTCCAAACTAGTATTTTAGGAGTCGGTGAATATTTCTGCCCTTTTTTTCTCACTTTCTGTCCATAAATGATTTTGTATCTATTGATTTATAGGCCATTACTGTTCAGGAGGCGCCATGTCTTCAATGCCCTCAGACGGTGTGACAGGAGACATTTGTCCAGTTGGACATTACTGTCCCATGGGCTCAACTTCTCCTCTACTCTGCCCTGATGGGACGTACTCGAACACTACAGGTATAACAAATGAATTTCATGGAACTGCATGACATATTACATATCATGATTTCAAATATAAAATGCAGGCATTACTTCACTACTGTTTCTTTTTTTTTTTTGGACGAAGGCGCAGAAGAGTGTGATGAATGCCTCTCAGGGACGTACTGTCTGTCCGGAGAAGGTGTCCAGCCATGTCCAGCAGGACACTACTGTCTCGGTGGCGGTGTCGAGGGTATCCTGCCCTGCCCTCCTGGGACATACAACCCCCAGTTTGGCCTCAGCCAAGTGGAGCAGTGCCTCATTTGTCCAGCAGGTGAGAGTATTGTCACACGGTTGTCTTTGTTGCTCTGCAAGACACTGGAAACTTTCTCATTAAATGTTAAGTGGGCTGAATCAGATTTTAATGTACCGAGACCTTCATTTGCTAGATGTGTTGGAACTAATTGATTTAGATAAAAGGCAATAATAGAATGTTTTATCACATTTAATTAACCAGAGGAGGAATATTATTGTATGATGTGAGAGGATTAACAATCGACACTTCCCATGCGTTATTGCTACCGCAGTGCTTGTTTTCAGTTCTTCATGCTGTGTTAACAGGCTTCTACTGTGAGGACTGGGGCCTGTTTGAACCTACTGGACCCTGTCAAGCTGGTTACTACTGCATAGCAGGTGCACTACATGTATGATACCAGAGCAGTTGTGATAATGGCACTTGTCAAAAGTCCCCAGAAAGATCATATGACCACATCTGAGGCAGAGAGGAGAAAACAAATACTCCTGTCTGGAAAAGAACCGCCCCGCTCAGGTGCAATCACTTCCACTCCATTGACTCTGGCTCGAAGGACCATTTTGTTGGACAGGAATGCACTGGCCTTGGTTTAATGACATGAGCAACAGAATGAGAAGCAGAGCAGTTTATTTAGTTTTTAGCAGTTTATTCGAGGCAGATTTCTTATCATTTCTTTCTTTGCCTATGTCTGTGTGGTTTTAGAGGTCAAAGGTCAGAGGTCAGAGGTCAAAAAGAAAGAAGAAAGTGAGGTAGGCAGCCTCTCATTGAGTGGAAATGATTGCACCTGATTCCTTTCCAGACAGGAGCGTTTGTTTTATCCTCCCAGCCTCAGGTGTGGTCATATGATCTTTCTGGGGACTTTTAACAGCAATATTACCATTTATCATTATAACCTAAAGACCTGATACTGTACAAAAGGGCCAGTGTGCTGCTAAACTGAATTGGACAACTAAACTTACCTTAAAATGTGCGACTTGTCAAGGTGTGAACTTTCAGAATCCAGACGGTAACTTCAGCACAGGAGTTGGAGGAGCCTGTCCTGAGGGGACGTACTGTCCTGAGGGCACCAGTCTCCCATTGCCCTGTCCACCAGGAACCTACTCTGACAGGTTGGTGGACCCAAATATTACACACTTAGTAAGCAGTAAATCCTTTTGTTTTGTTGTGTAACTGTATACGTTTGTGTGTGTTTACACATGTATGGTTGCAGTCTTCATCTGACAGACGACGCTGGCTGTAATCCATGTCCAGCGGGTCAGTTCTGTGGCGCTGCAGGTCTCAAACGTCCATCTGGACTGTGTCAGGCAGGGTTTTACTGTCCAGGGGGAGACACAACAGCTACAGGTTAGAATGACAAAAATATTGTGTTTTTATTTGTATTCATGAGAAGTTAATTTCATTGTGCTTGTCAGATAATGCAAAATAAACCTGTTTCGACCACTTTTAAATATCAATACTATGATTTCATTGTTAATTAATTAATGATTCATAATGAATGTAGTTCATACATGAAATGAAATAGTAGAGATCAGGGCTAATATATAACGTGTGGAGGAAAAATCCTATGAATAAGCATCATATTGAAGAGAAACAGATGCTGATGAATGCAGGGAGTCTGAATGTGTGAGGGTGTTTTGTTGAACGAATGATTACTGAATTAATCAGGGTTTATCACATGATTCATCACATTAAGAGCTTAGCAGTCATAATCTCAGTAATTCACCACATCTAATTGGTTTTTCCTCTCCAGGCTCAGAAGGAGGTCTTTGCCCACCAGCTCATTACTGCCCAGAGGGTAGCGCGAGCTCAGTGCCCTGTCCAGCTGGGGCCTACACCAACCTCACAGGCCAGGCGGTGTGCTCCCGCTGCCCTGCTGGCTACTACTGTCCAGAAAAGACCGGCAACTTCACCAAATTCTCCTGTCCCCCTGGCTTCTACTGCCCCGATGGTAAAACGCTCTCTGTCACTATCTCGGAGCTTCTTGTTGTACTTAAAGATTGTTTCTGCTTTGATTTCCTTCAGCTTTTACAATACAAGTGCAAATGTATAGTATTTAAAACACCGACATGGCATGTAGCACTTGTTTGAAATCAAATTGTATTGTATTTATAGGTACAAGGCATGCCACCCAGTTTCCCTGTCCTCGTGGATACTACAACCCAGAGCCCATGACTCAGAGTCTGGACAGCTGCCTGCCTTGTCCTCCAGGACACTACTGTGAGAAGGAGAGGCTGACCAAAGTGTCTGGGAAATGCAAGGCTGGTCAGTAATAGTGCCTTTGTTTATTTCTTCCAAAGACACAATCACATCCATACAGCCTGGTTTCTCCGTGTCAGGACTTTGTCCTCTGCGCCAGCCCTTTTTTTCTCCAGGGGTCGGCAAGCCAGTCTAAAGCAGTCTCGAAGACTCGCGGGTAGGGAACAAAGAGTGCACATTAAGCACGAAACATCACAATTCAACACCAGCCCCATCAGTCATTTTACTTCTCCTCTCTTTACAGTTTTATTCTTGCATTTCAGCAACAGCAGCAGCTTTTAGATAATCCCCTGTATATTATTTATTTATGTACAAAGGCGCCAAACAGCCTGGCTCCATATACCAACTGTCTAATGCACGCACACGACTCAGGCAGATATTAGAGCAGCGGCTACCTGGTTTGTTCTCATCAGTGACTCATCTCTTTTTTACCTTGCTCTGTATGGCTGTCTTCTATCTCTGTGCAGCGTCTTGTTTCACCCTGTGCTGAGAAAGTTATAGTGTGATGTCTTCACTGATTCTGTTTCATGTCAGCAGCGTGAGTGTTTGTATATCACAGAGATAGACAGCAGTCAAAACAGTCAGTACATCATTTTCATTGTTTCCCACTCTTGTCTTTGCTTCGTCTGTTCCTCTCAGGTTGGTTCTGCGTGTCAGCAGCGTGGAACTCGCAGCCTTTTGATCTGGACAATTACACAAATGCCAACTGTCTTTGTCCAGCTACATCCACAGGGGGGCGCTGCCAGGTGGGCTTTTACTGCCCCTTAGGTAGCTCAGAGCCTCTGCCTTGTCCACCTGGAACCTTCTGCAACATCTCAGGTATGTGGACACTGATACTGCCTGCTCATGCACACAAGCCACTAGTCTACAATCAGTATAAGTTCACAATAACGTGAGAACACGACAAGTTCTCACTTAGTAACCAGTGAAACCAAAACAGTTAACATATTGTAGCGTTTGTTTATGAAGTATATCTGTATGACAGAGCTCCAAAGCCAGACACGAACTAAAGACGCTGCTGTTCATGGTCAGCACCTTAAAGGAACAATGTGTAACATTTCGGGGGGATCTATTAGCAGAAATGGAATAATATTAATAACTATGTTTTCATTAGTGTATAATCACCTGAACTAAGAATCGTTGTGTTTTTGTTAGCTTAGAATGAGCCCTTGATATCTATCTCTCATGTCCAGAACGGACAAACCAAACACCGGCTCTAGAGAGAGCCTTTCACGTTTTTACATTATCCGAAGGTCACCGTAGTTCTTATACACGCTTGTGAAACTGCAGAGTGCAAAACCGTGGTGCTGCCAGCCGCCGTTTGACTTCCTTTGCTCCTAAAGTAGTGTTATTATGGTAAGGATGGCCTCTAAATCCCTCTGTGGCTCACGTTACCGCAGTCTTGGAAAGGGAGGAGTGAGTGGAGGGGTACTCAGTTGATTGCAATCTGCAACGACACCACTAGATGCTGCCAAATCATACACACTGTACCTTTAACTCCAAGGCATGCGGGGTTACATTTAACTGTGTTTGACATTCACTGATCTATCATTATAAAGCATATTTAGAAGTATATTGAAATATTTACTGCAATATCTTAACCATGTATTTGAATGCACAGAAAGATACATTGCAGTTTTTGCTAAGGAATTATATCACAAAGTATGACTGTACAATATTGCCTTACCCAACATCAATAATTGTTACATTTCACAATATATTTTGAACATATTATGCCATATTTTACACCAAGTATTACAAATAGCATTTTATTCAGATGATGGTACAATATATTTTAAGAGTGACCGAGTAGATAAGGCAACTCTATGGGCCTTTTGGGGGCGCACACATTTTTCTGCATGAAGGAGTCTCAAGGCAACTTATACAGGCGATTTTTCGATATGTGAAATGTACACAACAAATGCACTTGTGTTGCTCAAAAGGTTTGGCTCTGCCGATGGGTCCCTGCTTCCCTGGGTATTACTGTGTAGGAGGAGCCACCGAGGCCAGACCAACAGATGGAGAAACAGGCAGCATCTGTCCACCTGGGGCATACTGTGGTAAGCCCTGCTTTACTGCCTTGGAACGGTTGTATTACTAACTTGCCAGCAAAGTTTTTAAGCATATTAATAAAGTAAAGTAAAGTGCTCGGTGAAATGGACAGTACATGGGGTCCACAGATGTCTGGCATAATGCATACTTTTGAATCTCTCTCTCTCTCTCTCTCTCTCTCTATATATATATATATATATATATATATATATATATATACTGTATATTGTAGGACAACATAGCCTTAAGCAGAAGTAGACTGGGGGTGTTGAGAGAAGCTGAGACCATCAAATAAGTAATTTGTATAAACTGCGCATCATATAACAATATAGTGCAGTATAAGAATCTGAATATAAAATAAGATATGATAAGACTTTGTAAAGGGCAGCTCTTTGGAATTGATTGGAATTGTTATTTATAGCACGACGCCCCCAGCCTTTAACCTTGGGGTTTTGTTATGATTCTCCAACTTCTTCCCACAGCCCAAAGACATGCAAATTAGGTGGACTTGAGACTCTAAAGTAGCTTTAGCTATGACTCAGGTGGAGTGGACATCCTAAATTGCCCATGGGTGTGAGTCATCTTGTGTCTATTTTTGTGAGCCTGGTCGATAAACTGTTGACCTGTGTAGGGTGTCTCCACACTTTTTTGCTGAATGTATCCTGGTAGAACCTTTCTCGCCGTACAGCAATGAATGAATGGCTGAATGAATGACTGCTTCAACTATTTCTCTCTTCAGTTGAGGCATCAGGAAAGCCAGAGTTGTGCCCAGCTGGTACATTCTCCTCAGTGCCAGGCCTAAACAGTGAGGCTGGCTGTCAGCCCTGTACCGCAGGTTTCTACTGTGGAGGAGCAGGTCTCAGGGCTCCGACTGGACCCTGCAGCCAAGGTCAGTACTTACACTGTGTCATCATTCATTGGTATTATAAAACTGAAGATTTTGGCAGTTGCTTGTTTCATAAAGTAATGTGTTTGATTCATTCCTTGACCTGCTTCAGCCTCCTTACACACTTTACTGTATTGCGACTCTTGTCACCTTGATAGGCTATTGGTGTCCACCTGGTCAGACGGTGGCTACAGCTCTGCCATGTCCTCTAGGCCACTTCTGCTCACAAGGCAGTGCATCTCCAGCGCCCTGCCCATCAGGAACCTACCAGGACAAAGAGAAACAGGCAGCCTGTACTGTCTGTGAGGCAGGTAGGAGTCTCAGCAGAATCCATATATTTATTTTCTTTTTTAAACACTGTTGTTTGACCTCGTGCCATTTATGTTTCGCTGAACAGGCTGTAATGAAAACAGCTCTCAAGCACCCCAGCAAGTGTTGTTATTTATTGACGTTGATGGCTCATTCCAATGCATCTGTTACATTTATTATACTGCACTTTGCAAGTTTGTTGAATGGAAGTATTCTACAACTAATAGGAATAAGTGTTTAATATTCCATTATCATGTCTTTCCCATACTGACAGTGCTGATTTATAAACATGCATTTTTCTTCTTTCAAGGTTACTACTGTGATTTTCGACTAGCCAATGCGTCTTATCCGAGGCCTTGCCCTAAAGGACACTACTGCCCTGCAGGTACGGCCCTGCCCAACCAACACCCTTGCCCCATAGGCTCCTTCAACCCGAGACAGCGGACTCACAGCCTTGCAAGCTGCACGCTATGTGCTGCTGGACAGTACTGTCCTTCTGTGGGACTGTCACAGCCGGCAGGTGAGAAAGAGAGAGACCTCTTCTTACTATTCTCTTCTCTTCAATTCTTTTCACTGTTATTTTTCAGCAGTAGTAGGTCCTACTTTGTATGTGATGATGGTTGAATTTATACAATGATTAAGTCCAATGAGGAAATTAATATTCAAATATTCCCATGTGCGTCCATAGTGTGTTTAAACTTTAATTTATACATAAACATTTTACTATATTTCCAACAAGCTTCCACTGTGTGAATGACGGGATAAGGCAAAAGCGTGTAATAAGAATGCTGTTCTTGCTTTAGGCGTGTCATTTTCACACCATGTAGTCTGTACTGCAATGTAAATGCATCTGTGTGAATATGCTACGCTCAGAGCTAGTGACGTAGAATAAAATGTGAGAAAGACTGCTCATGAGACCAATGTTTTGCTTTATAAGTTACGTTAGGGACGTTTGTGACGTGTCACCATACTTATGTTGTTTCCATATATATTGTACTTACCGGTAGTTAAGTTTAGGAAAAACATCATGGTCGGCCCTAAAATAAGGAAGTGGTTTTGTTGCCTAAACCTAAGTGACACCTTCATACAAGTGTGTAATATTCACGCCTACGCAATGCAAAACGTGACACTGACACACTGTCCTCTGGTGGACAGGTGGGTCTATTACACGCTTTGGCGTGATACAGCGTTGATATACACTCACCGGCCACTTTATTAGGTACAAGGTGTACCTAATAAAGTGGCCGGTGCTAGTACCGGGTGGTCTTCTGCTGTTGTAGCCCATCTGCTTCAAGGTTGGATGTGTTGTGCATTCAGAGATGGTATTCTGCATACCTTGGTTGTAATGAGTGGTTATTTGAGTTACTGTTGCCTTTCTATCATCTCCAACCACTCTGCCCATTCTCCTCTGACATCAACAAGGCATTTCTGTCCACACAACTGCCGCTCACTGGACCTTCTCTCTTTTTCGGACCATTCTCTGTAAACCCTAGAGATGGTTGTGCGTGAAAATTCCAGTAGATCAGCAGTTTTTGAAATACTCAGACCAGCCCTTCTGGCACCAACAACCACGCCACGTTCAAAGTCACTTAAATCCCCTTTCTTCCCCATTCTGATGCTCGGTTTGAACTTCAACAAGTCGTCTTCACCACCTCTAGATGCCTAAATGCATTGAGCTGCTGCCATGTGATTGGCTGATGAGCTATTTGTGTTAACAAGCAATTGAACAGGTGTGCCTAACAAAGTGTCCAGTGAGTGTATAGCTAATTTGGGTGATCCCGTTGTTAAACCCAGATGTTGTTGTCTGTAGCACATACTGTGGAGCTGTAGATGTATCTACAATACTGTGTGATGATTATGTGTTGTTGTCTTCTTCCTATACTGTAGGACCATGCCTGGCTGGTTTTTGGTGTAGAGAGGGAGCATCCTCTCCGAGCCCACTGGATGGACTCTCAGGTTCCCTGTGTCCACCTGGTCAATACTGCCCCTCAGGTTACTGGCTTGTCCTCCTTTTAATAAGCAATCATCCAGCTGCTTCAGTGCTGCTTTACTGTTGATGCCTGAGATTTATTTTTTTTAAGTTGCAAAATAATGTTTTTTTTGTAATCCAACGCTGATGCCGCTTGTTTTATAGGCTAATATAACCAAATTTATACTGCGTGAGGCTATTAACATTCCAGCCCATTATATCCGAGGGCTACGATGTTTTATTCATGCTAATTACCATTTGGTGGCCTACAGGAAGTACTGACAACATTTATCTTGTAACTTTGTAACAATTTTCTTCAAATTAATTTGTACACTTGTTCTTTCTGACTCGGGGCACTGACCCATGCTTTGAAAATGCTGCTTTTTCCTGAGTTGTTCAACACTGCACGCAACAATGAGTGCTTGAGTGTCTCCCTTATTTAGCTGTACTTAAATCCTTCTCACAGTGTGTAAAACATTGTTACAGTAGATTGTATCGCCAAACCCAATAACTGCATTGTTTCTTGTCGTCTTTTAATAGTCTTTTCATCATGTTCTGCATAATGTGAGTTGATGTTTGTGTCATTTTTACAGGCACCACAGCTCCCGTGGCTTGCCCTGAAGGAAGCTGGTCAAACAGCTCAGGCCTACGTTTCCAGGAGGACTGCAAACCCTGTCTGGGGGGGTTTTACTGTGACTCTACCGGCCTCACTAGACCTAGTGGACCCTGCAGTGGGGGGTACAACAGACTCTGATAAACTTTACAAATGCATATTACTTGTGTTCTTGTTATTTTTCAAGACTTCCTCATTTTCATCCTGTTATAGAGTTTTCATGCTCTCATGTTCCTTATGCAGATATTACTGTGTAGAGGGAGCCGTCACGTCCACCCCTACTGATGGACTAACAGGGGGACCTTGTCCTGAGGGTTACTACTGCCCAGAGGGAACTGTTCAACCCGTGCCGTGTGATCCAGGGACATATGTTGCTGTCACACATGCTACCCAGTGTGAACCCTGTGTGCCAGGCTGGTACTGTGTGTCTGGCTCGCTTTACTTGTGTCCTGCAGGTGTGTGTTGCAGCTATTTGTATGCCCTTAAAACCATTTTAAAAACACATTTTCAGTTGTATGCTAATTTAATGAAGTCATCAAGCAAAATATTATCTAAAGAAACTGAAACACACTGATGCAATTAACTATCAATTTAACTATTTTTATCCTTCATGTTAATGCATTTCCTTGTTTTTGCTGTGTGGCCTGCAGGCTTTTACTGCCCTGAAGGAACTGGATTTGACTTAAGAGGCTGTCCAGAGGGAAGTTACGGTCCTGACCCTGGCTACTGGTCTGTGTCTCAGTGCAGGCGGTGTGACGGCGGCCATTACTGCTCTTCCAGAAATGGCACAGCTGTCACTGGACCATGTCGGGAAGGATATTATTGCTTACATGGAAACACCTCTCCACAACCTCTCTCAAAGGCTGCAGGTAAACAAACATCTTTACCAGACACGCACTGCCTGTTCACACAGTCTGACAATACGTGTAATATTCTGACTAAATATGTGAGGAAATGTAACTGTCAGCCTGTCCAAGGAAGTGGTTCTCCATCAGTAGTCATATTTTGAGAGGGTTGACAAATGGCAGTTTTGTCCTCTGTGTGTCTCTCACCAGAAGAGGGAGGTCCATGTCCTGCCGGTCATTACTGCCCCCAGGCCACCGTCCATCCTCTGCCCTGTCCACGTGGAACCTTTTCTAATCGCACCAAATTAGTCTCCCAGGTCACTTTGACTCAATATTGCACCCACACGTCTCCTTGATAACGATTTGTGTAGTGATTTTTTCTCTTTTGTTTTGTGAATTGTGAAAATCTGTGCACAATTCAAGATGTTTTGTGGTTCATAAGACATGAACTATTATAATCATATGAATATAAATACAGACCAAATGCGGTATACTATACTGTACTGCCCTGTTTGTCTTGATTGACAGACCAACGATATTATAAAATAAAATAGTCATTGTGATATAAAGGCTGAGCTTGCTGCTGTCAATGTGAAAACAAATCATAATAATGAGCTGAGCTTTAAAAATCTTACTGGATAATTTCACAGTTTCATGGTCATATATTTTGTCTGTATTTATTATTTATCTAGTATTTATTTCATATTATGTCTTATTTGCTTCATTTCTTACTTACATTAAATTATTTATTATGATTTAATATTGAACACTGTGGGATGTCTATAACACTCTACCTTAAAAACAAGTTATGGTCCGCAGTCCTGCTACAATACACCAGCTCTATACAGTATAGAGTATATTATATACTGTGTATATATATATATATATATATATATATATATATATATATATGTGTGTGTGTATTAGTATACATACAGTATGTATACAATGTTTTCTCTGTCTTCCATTGTGACAGCCAATCAATGTCTAATCCCAAATCAATGTTGCAATGAGCCACTCTATTTTTTTTCATTTTCTCACAGCCTCTGTCTCTCTCTCTCTCTCTCTCTCTCTCTCTCTCTCTCTCTCTCTCTTCCTTTTCCTTCCTCTCTCTTTGTCTCTCTCATTTCCCCTCTCAGGAGGATTGCCAGCCATGTCTCCCCGGTTACTATTGCGATGCTGCGGGGCTCTCAGTGCCTTCAGGACGATGCTGGGAAGGTTTCTTTTGTCTGGAGGGTGCAGATCGCCCTGACCCTCCTTTGAGAGACAGGCAGGGAGGACCATGCCCAAAAGGTGATCAGATCCCTCTCAATTTAGACATCTATATCTCATTTTCCAAAGAAATGGGAGAGAATAAGTCATTAAAGTCAATAAAACAAAAAAAAACACGGGGTTGCTATTGTTTTGGACAGGAAACAGCAGCAAACAGCTTTACTTTGCATGCTATTGTATGGAATACAAAAGATAATGAGAATTGTGAAGCACAGAATTAAGTTGAACATTCACACAAGCCTAGAGGCAGTTTTGTGAACAAACAAAACCTTCTTTCAAGTTAATAGGGCTAAACATAAGTAGCTGCTCTGTTGACACTGGAAATCGAACCCCTGTCCCCCGTGGACCGTGCGTGTCTCTGTTTGTGCGCTTGAGTGTGCGTCTCTTTCGTGACTCTTGCTTTCACACAACCAGGTTATTACTGTTCTGAGGGCTCGGTGGCGCCGCAGCAATGCCCCGTGGGAACCATCAGTACAGAAGACGGCAGAGCCAGCTGCAGCGCCTGTCCCCAGGGGTGAACTCGCTTATCAGCCACACACAGTCACTCTGCACCGTAAACATACAGACATCCTCACATATAAACATGATGGATTAAGAAAGAACTGTAACTATACATACAGTACATGTTTACACGCATACATTATTTCCCCTCTCATTTTGCATACACATATACACACAGAGACTCAGGTCTATTTATGCCTCCATTTAAAAAAAATGACTTGCTCCCGCACACACTTCTCTCTGCTTTTATTACTCAACGTTTCGGTCAATAAGGACCTTCATCAGGACATTAAACATTTATTATAACAAATATGTATGCCTCATTGTCTCCATCAGCAGACAAGAACTAAGTCATTCCATCCTTGTTTTGTCTGGATAGTTTTTATTGTCCTGGCAGCCGTAATGGCTCTCTGGCGAGGACTTATGAGTGTCCAGTGGGTCATTACTGCCCGTCCGGGACCTGGTCCAAACACCAGTACCCGTGTCCAGCTGGATCCATCAACCCCCACACTCGGATGGCACAACCCCAGGACTGCTTGCCCTGTCCTCCAGGTCACACTCCATTTACCGCTAATGATTATGAGTTTCCTTAAGGTTAAGTAGTTGACTCAGAGTTTAGTACGACCTTGACGGCAAACGGTAATTAAACACTATATTTACAAAATAAAAAGTATATACTTCAAAAAGCAGCTGCGGGATTAATACAGTATGCAGTGCCTGTTCTCCACTTTCTCTTTTGCAGGTAATTCAAGGTAATCTCACTCTTTTTTTTCCTATCAAACCAGGCTCCTTCTGTTTGTCCCCTGGGAAGGGTGTTGCATCAGGCCAGTGTGGTGCAGGGTACTACTGCCTCTCTGGGGCCCGGTTACCCACACCAGAGGACGGAGCAACGACCGGTGACAGATGTCCTGAAGGTCATTACTGTCCCCAGGGCTCCGCGGCGCCACTGCCCTGCCCCGTAGGACATTACAGCAACAATTCCAGAAACAGTTATCTCTCCGACTGCCTGCCTTGTCCTCCAGGTTGGAACTAATTTATGATGCATGCATTAGTGTTTAATTTGTCTCTTATCTGCCAGAAGATAAAGCTTCCGTTACATAACTTGATTCATTGATAATCCCCTTCGCTAGACGTGTGCGGCTGCTTAACAGCGTTCCTTTTGTTTTGCAGGTTTCCTGTGTGTCACCAGAGGGCTCTCTTTCCCTTCTCATATCTGTCCAGCTGGCTTTTTCTGTCCAGGTGGAGAAAACAGCAGCCAGCAGGCCTCTATACCCTGCTCACCTGGAAACATGTGCCCACCTGGATCTGATAGGCAGGTACCCTGCTTGCCAGGGACCTACCAGGATTTACCCGGACAGGTGAGGAAGATGAGGACGAACAGACTGCTGGTATTCTCATATGTCCTACTGTCCCAACTACTACTATATAATCCAATTAGAATAACCTACAGTAACTGCACTACTGCGTCACACAGTGTATGGCTTGATATGGCTCATATGTTTTACTCTAAAACTGGTTCAAAAACAGCACTATTGACTATCTGTATATGACCTATAAAAGGTGGGCTTTTAATGTATCATGAGGCTTTGCTGTTTGCACATTCTGGTTGAAGTTATGGCTCTCTTAAGACTGTCTTCAACATCTGTTTGTACTGTTTATAGTTTAGCTTTTATCATCTCCAACACAAGCATAGAAATGGTACATGTCTGTTGGTATTTGTGGACATCTGTAGTCCTAATTTTGTATTTAGTCTGTGCAAAAAAAAAATGATGTGCGTAATGTGCCCCTCCACAGGCAGAGTGTGTTAAATGTCCATCAGGATTTTACTGCGCTGGCTCACTGGATGCTGACACTGGCCATGTGTCTGGTACTCTCACTCCCACACTGTGTCCTAAAGGACACTACTGCCCACCAGGTAGGGTACAACAATGCAGCTATTCTAACACACTCATGACAAATGTACAAGGTTGTCAGATGATGCTATAAATATATATGGGACACAAGTGGTGCTGTGAGATTGATTAATTAGCTCAAAATGTGTTATATTGTATGCAAGACATTGCTCGTTTTGTGTGTACTCCTGATTAAGTGGCTGTAACAGCAAATGGCTTTCTAATTATGCAAATGGCTATTATAGAGCATAATCAAGATAAGGATGGCCCTCCCAAACTGCTCTGTGATGTTTAGTCCTGGACCATCTGTAGATATTATACGCTATTTATCTACAGGAACGCAGTCTGGTGTAGCATTCCCATGCCCAGCTGGCGCCTTCAGCAGGCAGATGGGGTTGTCCAATAAGTCGGGCTGCGAGCTCTGCCCTCCAGGGAGATATTGCAGTTCCTCTGGACTGGCTGCTCCCACTGGGGTCTGTTCTCCCGGGTAAACACAGGCAAACTGAACACATACCTCATCATGTTCACATATAGACTATGAAAGATATGACATCCCTGTTTCTGTTTCGTTCTATCTCCCTTGTCTATAATTAAACCTCCCTTATGCTCTGTCTCCCTCTGTCTTTCTCATCTATCACTTCCTACACCCCATATCCCCCTCCTCCTCATCATCTCCATCTCCATCATCTTACTGCCCCTAGTTACCTCTGTATCCACGGTGCTGATTCTGCCCAGCCAGAGGAGGGCCCAACTGGAGGCCGCTGCTCTGCGGGGTCCTACTGCCCACAGGGTACCAGCTATATGGTTCCCTGCCCTGCAGGCACCTTCAGCTCCATACACGGTGACCGATAACACTGAATAATTACACAGATACTCTGGTGGGGACATTTCAACATGATCGGCTGTCTCAAAGGGACTATTTGTAACTTTCAGAAATGCTTGTTAACAGCGACACCTGTGGCCGTTAAGTCAACGAAAGTCAGTGTCAGGCTCGCGCTTGCTCGCTCTACATAGACATGAACGAGCATCGCTCAAAACAGTGAGGCAACACACGTCAGCTGAAACCACAATATTACTCTATATTTCACCTGCTTGGCAGTAATGTTAGCTGACCAGATGAAGGTCTCTCCATGAATCCTGATCCTAGTGTTGGCTTTTCCTGCTTCAGCCCCGGAGGAAAAGCAGGTCGGTGCAGGGAAACACCGGCAACCGGTCGGAGACGATAACGTTTCTCGCTGCGGAGCTTCGTCACTTCACAAGACACGGAAAACCTCTGTTGGTCTGGAGGAGCTGCAGCAGTTATTTCTGCACAAACGTCCACTGTACATTCACTAGATATTCTCAGAGCTACTAACTCTTCTGCAGTGTGGAGTGAGCGCACATGCACGTCTAGAGGTGGAGCGAGACAGTGAGAACGCGTGCGGTGTGTGAGTGAAGGCAGGCAGGCAGAGGAGCAAAGACTCCGGCCACAATCAAGCGTGCATATGTGAGCACGCATGGGATCCTGACCCGGTAGATTTATACCTGTAAAAAGTTACAAACAGTCCCTTTAACTGAAGTTATTGTTATATTAATCAATGAAAGAATTTCCCACCCTCCCTCATCAGAAATCAGTTACTGAAAACAAGTCTTTTTTTTATCATTTTAGATCAAACACATGAGTTGTATTTTTTGTTTTTCCAGGGGCCGTTTCTGTAGAAGTATGTCAGCCCTGTCTGTCTGGCCACTACTGCGCTGAGGTTGGCCTCTCCTCTTCATCTGGGCCATGCAACCCAGGCTTCTACTGCGTAGAGGGATCCAGGACGGCCACACCATGGGGTAATACCACAGGTAACAGGCTGATCCTTGCCCTATATGTAGAGTTAATAAATGCACAACTGGTTTATTTGCAAAATGGTATTTGTAATATTAAAAAAACAAACAAATGGGGTAATCTGACACAAGCTTGAAAAACACCGTGCTGTGCACCGTTTTCTTTCGATGCACTTCTGTTTTTTATTTAACATTTTCATGACCTTTGACTCTACAGTGCTGGAGGGGTCTCCACAGAACATTTACCAGTCCCCACTGCTTCCCTGCAATTGCAAAAACGGCTCTGGCCTTTTAGTCCACTCATTAACCTAATGAGTAATGACATCCAATAAAGGTCTATTGTCTCAGTTACAGGAGATACCACATCGTCATCCCCACTTCCTGGCGATTCAACCCCGGGTCAGATCCATGGTGGTGTGTGTCCTACAGGGCACTATTGTCCTAAAGGGAGTGCAAAGCCAAGTCCCTGTCCTCCAGGTAGAAAACCAACATATCCAAACAGAGCTCTGAAAGAAGTGGAAATATCTCTATTGCCATGTTAAACAGAAGTACATATACATTAAGTCTCCTGTAATTTCCCTGAGTATGTGTCTGACCTCTTGCTTTTATTACACTGTCTCCAAAGGTATAGTGTACAGTTCCATAAAGCCCCCAGAGGTATAATATAACGGCTCAATGTATCCAGAACTTTAGAGGTGGCTGTAAAACCTAATGGGAGCCCAATAAAACTGTCATTCTAGTCAGCTAGCTACTTAACTAAGTGAAAAAATGGAGCCATCTATGTTGCGCATACATGACACTATGATGCCATGCTATTTCCTTTTTTCTCTGTCTATGTGTGTGACAGAGAGAGAGAGGAAAAAGAAATAGAGTGGACATTATTTTTACTTACATGATAATTTGTCTCCTCCATGTAGGCACTTTCTTGGGGAGGTCTGCGGCTGAGTCTGCGGCTGACTGTGAAGCTTGTTACCCGGGTTCTTACTGCCCCTCGTGGGCTCAGACCTCTGCCGACCTTCTCTGTCCCCCGGGGTGGTTCTGTCCAACAGGATCAGTGTCTGGACATCAGCCAGGTACAGTACACACATCATCAGGGGTCAGCTGAGGTTTGACCACAGTAGTCTTTGCACTTCATCATTTTCTTAACACAAAGTCTGATCACGTACAGTAAGTCTGGTTTCCAAATAGTTATGCTCACATGATGAAGTGATTCAGAAGACTAAGCTTTACTTACTTTACTCACTGTAAAATGTAGTACAGTAGTGCAGCTTTACATATGAATGATATTGCACATTCTCAAATGTGGACAAAATACTATACACCAAAATGGTTGTACTTTGTAAACAGTAAAGTGAATCAAATTGTCAACATGTTCAATATGGCATTTTGTTTTGACCTGTGAAAACCATGTATCTCTGAAATATCAAGCCAAGAAACACAGCACTGTTTTCAGATTTGTGACGAAGCATTTTCCGATAACCTAGTTGGTTGTTGTTTATTATTAATAAGTATTAATTATTAATCATCTGAAACTAAGAATAGTTCAATAGTTCCTTCATATCTACATAGGGAGCGGGTCCTCTTCACTGAGTCCGCCATGTTACTCCACCGTATTTCTACAGTAGCCCAGAATGGACAAACCAAACACTGACTCTCGAGAGACTGACTCTCGAGAGACTGACTCTGACACGCTTGTGAAACTGTTGGCACGTGAGCCGCAGAGTGCAAAACCGTGATATCGCCAGCCATAGGGACTCAGTTGGTTGCAATCTGCAACCACACCACTAGATGCCGCCAAATCATACACACTGTACCTTTATCTGCAAAACTTAAAATTACCAACATTGGAGATACATGGTTTTCATTAGACAGCAACTATCTCCTATCTCTTTTGGTCAGTTTCAACTATTCAGTACTTAACTGCTGGTATGTAAGCCTTTAGGATCCACCTTTTGTAGCAATGATTGTAACTGTAATACATTACTTTAAAGTCTTTTCTATGAATTTACATTGTTTATGTCTGCTCCCTAATGTAGTTTGTTTTGTACCTGGTGTAGTAGCTAACTGGTTCTCTGGATGTGTTGCAGAACTCATCAATTACATTACAAACCATACATACTCTACTGTACATGCAGCATGGAGGTGATTCTATGCCTCAGATGTGCTTTCCTCCTCCTCCTTTTATATTCCATGCACACCTGGAGATTCTTTGAAAGGCATCCTCGACCCCCTTTTCGCCTTTCATCGAGGAGACGTTTTGCTAATTTGAGCATGAAATGGCCCAGAACCTATAAAGAGTCGTTGCTGTCAGAGTCAGGGCACCTGCTGCCGAGCCTGCTTTCTCTTCTCTTTGCCTCCCACAGGATTTCAATACAGGACGAATAATGCTCAGAGTCACTTTCTTCTTCATTCCTTTGTTTCCATGGTACCACATTGAGCATGGTGAAATGCAGCAGCCATGCTTTTGTTTGCTCTTTGTTCTAATTGCCACATACGTGTATTTAAAAGGATATGTCACATTAGTAGAATACTCTATATTCACATTACTCTTGATTTCATTGTTGACAAGGAGCTGAGTTTGAACTTTTCTTTATCTGACTGTGTTGCAGGATGTCAGTGCCCGTCTGGCCATGCGTGCCCACATGGTAGTGCTGAGCCGGCCATCTGTAGTGCTGGCACTTTTCAATCTTCATCTGGACAGTCCACGTGTAACACCTGCCCACCAGGTAATTAAAAAAAACTCACACTTGCACTCACATGTACACAAAGAAACAAAGGTGAACTGATGACGTGCACCTTGGGCAGGTTTCTACTGTATGGAGGGTTCATCTGTGCCCTCTCCGTGTCCGGTGGGCAGTGTCAGTCCATCAGCTGGCAGGACGTCCCTGACTGACTGCTCCCCCTGCCCCTCTGGCTCCTTCTGTAACAGCAGTGCTCTGACAGAGCCGTCTGGACCCTGCAGCCCAGGTCTGACAGTCCAGAATCACCACGGGGGATGGTGTCAGAGAATTAAGCTATAAGAGTGTCCTTTCCTCTCCTGTATTTCTGCACTGTATTATGCCACAGTTTCCTTTGAATGTTGCAGTGTTGTCAGTGAGATGTCTAATCGGATTGTCTACCACAGGACATTTTTGCTCCCTGGGGTCCACCGAGCCTTCCCCTGTCTCCCAGCCTTATGGAGATGTTTGTCCCATGGGACACTTCTGTCCTCAGGGTAGTGGGTCGCCCAAACCCTGTCCTGCTGGCAGCTTCCTCCCAGTGCCTGGAGTGTCCTCCCCGTCTTACTGTCGCCGTTGCTCCCCGGGGAAATACTGCCTCAGCCCTGGAGGTTCACAGCCCACAGGTGGGGGATTTCACCAGGTTTCCCATTAGTCAAGGACAGTCTTATCATTGCTCAATGAGTATAGAGGGCCGATTGTGTAAAATCCACAACATTTCATGTTTCAGCTGTACACCACAACCAAGCACAGGTTCCAGAAAAAAAAAAATGAATATAAAAAAATGATATATGATATACAGTATATATATATATAAAAAATGATATATATATATATATATATTTACCGTAGTGCATTTAAAATATATATATCATATCATTTTTTTATATTCATTTTTATATATAAATTTAATTAAAAATATAATTTTTTTTAATAATAAATAATGATGTGATCAGCTAAGATGACATATCATGAGATAGATAATCACTCCATGCTTGTTTACTAATATCTCCTTGTATTAGGTCTGTGTTTTGCAGGTTTCTTCTGCTCTGGAGGTGCAGATAGCCCCACACCTCGAGCCAGCCCCTCTTTATTCAGCTGTCTTTGTGAAATACTGGAGGTTTATACCGCAAAGACAGACGCTGCCCTCTGGATTCACAATCTGCCCTGCTTCAATAGCTCCAGTAATTCTGGTAAAATACTGGTTTCTTGAGTTTGTAATAACACAATAAATGCTTCCTTTTGAAAGGGCAGGATATCAATTTCTTTAAACTATTCAACTAGAGAGCAAAGCCCTTACGTGTTGTGATAAATGTCATACAAAGACGCAGCTTTTCAGCTTGACCTTCCCCTCAAGTATTCTACAATTAATCATTGCCTTAGAGTGTTACGTTGAGAAAAGATGTTGTTCCCCTTGGCAGTCTGAACTGTTAAATCAGCATTTAGAGAGAGAAGAGTGGCTCCTCTTTGGTTTCCTCTCTGCGAGACAAAGATATTAACTTGGACATCTTTCATGTTTTATCTGCCATGTTCTATTATAGGGAGATACGCTAGCTGGATCGAAGCGGTAACGCCGCCACGGGCAGACTCAGACCATATTGTGACTCACTCACTGCCGTGTCTCAAGAGTCCACATTATTCCTGCTCCACCTACAGAGGAGATATATGCCCTGAGGGTGGGTAAATCCTGACAGTGAACTCGTGTGAGCTCGATGTGATACTTGGTTCCCTCAGGCACACATGTTATCTATCTTGCTCATGACACGGTAGCCCCATTTACTGAAATTGCTGTGACATATGACTGATTTCATCTGATCTGTCCAGTCTGCGTGGCATATTCCAGCTTTAATACCACTTCATCTTGGTTTTATTTGAACACTCGAATGACATTTGAAATGTTAAATCGGGACAAGGTGTATGAATGCCCACTTTTTTTCTTTCATCATTAGTTTTAATAACATGTCAAGAATTGCAGAAAAGACTTTGATACATTAACTCTGGGAAGGCAGCACAAGATAAATGCTGATGGTTATTCAAATAGAGTACCTCCCGCACATGGACCTCACTCTTGACGGTTATAATTGCCCTATATGAAGACCTGAAAGGCTAAATGTTGGAGTTAGACTTCCCTCTTAAGCAGCTGCAGATGGCTGGGTGATGGTGCGCATAAATCAGTCGCACTAAAATAACCGCTGATGTCAGACCAGCAAGGAGCAGATTTAAATTCTTGCAGCAAAGTAATTACTGCTCCCTAGAACAAAAAAAAAATCTGGTGTGTTAACTGTAAAAGAAGCAGAAAATAAGAGTTTAAGAAAATTCTCCATCTCTAGAGGACTTGTGTTCTTAAGAACAGTAATCCTCCTGATTGGACTTCTGTTTCTGCTGAAGTTCTTTTGTTTCAGTGATACTTTTTGTGGCTATTTTTCAGGTTTCCATTGTCCTATGGGCTCTTCCTACCCCCAGCCCTGTGAGGCTGGCTCTTACTGTAACCAGACTGGTCGAGATGCCCCAGCAGGGCCCTGTGCTGCAGGATATCACTGCCCCAAAGGCTCTTTAAACCCCCATGCCACCCCTTGCCCCACCGGACACTACTGCCCCCCTGGAACTCCTCTTCCTCTGCCCTGTCCTGTTGGCACCATGAAAAGTGAGATATTGCTTTTTTGTTACATAGCTGTAATTGTTAGATTGATTCATCTAATAATCAAATCCATTTAAAGGAACAGTGTATAACATTTTGGGGATCTATTAGCTGAAATGGAATATAATATTCATAACTATGTTTTCATTGGTGTATAATCATCAGCTTAGAATGAGCCCTTCATATCTACACAGAGAGCGGGTCCTCTTCACCTCCTCCGCCATGTTGTTCTGCCATGTGTCTACAGTAGCCCAGAATGGACAAACCAAACAGTCAGGTTTTACATTACCTGAACTCAGACATGCTTGTGAAACGTGAGCCGCAGAGTGCAAAACTGTGGTACCGCCAGCCGCCGTCTGACTTCTGTTGCTCCTAAAGTAATGTTGGTAAGGATGACCTCTGAGCAAGGCGAACGGCTTGGAAGGTGGAACCCTTGCGGAGTGAGCGGAGGGATACTCACTTGGTTGCAATCTGCAACCACACCACTAGATGCCGCCAAATCCCACATACTGTACCTTTTAATTATCAAAAGAAAACTGCGTGCTAGATGCATTTTCTCTCTCTTTGAAAAGAGAGACAATTCAATTCAATTCAAATCAGTAATCCCTCACCCTTTTTATGCCTCTGCGCCAGCGACAGCCGTGGCCGGGGCATTATGTTCTTGGGTTGTCCACCCGTCTGTACGTCCCATTCTCGTGAACATGATATCTCAGAAATGCCTGGAGGGAATTTCATTACATCTGGCACAAACGTCCACTTCGGCTCAAAGATCAACTGACTAGATTTTGGTGGTCAAAGGTCACTGTGACCTCACAAACCACACTTTTGGCCATAACTCAAGAATTCATGTTCTAATTATGACAATTTCACACAACTGTCTAAGAAGATAAAAGGCTGTAGTGATGACATTTTGGACAGACATGGATGTAAACTGCAACTTGACTGGTTGGCGGAGGCATTCGACCATGAGGCGGTAATTATAGTTTGCTCATGAATTAATGATGAATGAGTAATGAGACGCAATACTAAACTGAGAAATACAACACCTACAGTAATCCTCTTTGCTGCACACATTGTCAGTTGTTCCCGCTAATGTCCTTACATGAACTGACGTCTATCTTTGCAGTTCAGTGATGCGGAGGAATATGAAAACTGCCATTGAAGCTTTTTTGCTCTCCCTTGGGCGCCTATGAATAATTTCAATCACAAAGTGGTTTAATTGTGTAATTGTATTCTTGTCTCGCGGCGGACAACTAGAATCCTATTAAAATGTGCTGTAGCTCCTTTGTGTGATGAATTAGAAGCTGATTAGGGAATATGTTTGTACTTTACAGCAAATTATTATTGTTATCTATTTTAATGCTTTCATTATGCCAATTTAGTTTGTCAACAAACACTGTGTACACATGGAGAAGAACATACTGTAGATACAAAACCAAACAGTTCAAGATTTTTTAAAGTTCATCAATTTATGAATGAATTTCCAATTGATATGCATATTGTGTGCAATCCATCAGGTTCCCTC